>JANBXA010000731.1:42995000-43152500 GCA_030556225.1 Cricetiscus sungorus | reverse complement strand
GAAAATTGGAGATATTGATAAGATTCACCATGACTCAAGCGCATAATAACCATTGTGTGTGCGGTTCCCGAGGGCGAGAAATGTTGGTTTCCTGTCTTTTCTTTGGGTTGACTAAAAGAAGAAGTGGGCTCATTAAAAATATATTAATCACACACTTGTAAGGAAGTTTCACTTTATGTAATAGCTATGCTTCTAAAAAAATGCACCTCAACTTTTGAAAAACAGAGCCCACCTGATGCATTAACACAATCAGTGTTATTCATTATAATATTCATTATATAACATATATTACATTCATTATATAATATACAAGGTGTTGTGTTCATTATATAATACACAAGATATTATACTCAATATATTATTCATTATAATATAGCGGGTCACTTTATAAAACAAACACCGCCTCTTTAGTTTATAAAGGCAGATATTACTAGGAGGGTGCTTTTAACTTAACAGCCAGGTAGTACCTCTTCCCTGGGATCTGTGACTCAGAAGTGCTGTTCTTTGGGGTGTCATCATGTGGATTACAGGTGACAGTGGGCAGCACAGAGAACAAACCCCTTCCTTTGAGTCTCACCCGTATGTTTTTTCATTCCTAAGATTATGTATTTACGTCTGTGTCTGTGTGGGGGTATGTGCATTTGAGTGCGGATGCCAGCAGAGACCAGAGGTGTCAGTTCCCCTCCTGAAACCAGAGGTACAGGTGGCTAGGGCTGGGAGCCAAAGGTGTCCTCTCAAGGGCAGTAAGGGCTCTTAACCACTGAGCCGTCTTTCCTAGTGTGCATTTTCATTACAGAGGAAAAGCAATGCTAGTTTTTATGATAACCACGTGAGAATGCTACAGCTTTGGAGACATTATCCATGCCACAGAATTCCAGAGGAGACTGTAAGACCCAACACTTTATAGCCAGCTAAACTGTCAACTGTCACTGCCTTAGTAAAGTGTTTTTGTTTGTTTGTTTACCTTTTTGAGACAGGGTTTCTCTGTGGCTTTACAGCCTGTCCTGGAACTCGCTCTATAGACCATGTTTGCCTTGAACTCACAGAGATCTACCTGTCTCTGCCTCCCCAGTGTTGGGATTAAAGGTGGTCACCACCAACGCTTAGCCCAAACAGCAAATTTTGAAGTCAAACATTTGAACTAATTTAATAGATGTTAGGGAATAAATAAAGCCCATGTTTCCATAGGAGCAGAAATATTGCATGTACAGAGAAACACGGTAATTTATGACTTAACAATGCTATGGACTCTGAGCTGAGGTGTTTCAGGTATCTATCTGGGTGTTAGGTGGTAGACTGATAGGTGGAGTAACACATGTGGGGAGGTCATGTGACATCACACAGCTGATCGCATTACACATTCGATGACTCATTGTGAATTAGTTTTTGGTCATTGTATATTTAGGAACCTTTTACTGTTACTGCATTTCTACGGCTACCACGCTCACTTACAGGATGCACAGTTTAAAGAGTTGTACTCTACTAGACAGAAATCACTTGTGAGTTGATTCCAGCTGGGAATCAATCCTTGTCACCCATTAAATGAGGAATGCCACAGGATGCTAGCGACAAGACACACAGCTTGGAAATAACAACTGATGTCTTCCTTCCTTCACTAGAAAATATGGACCCCCAGTTACCACATATAGACATTCTGGGCTATTGTTCTTTAGTATACACACGCATGCACAGACACAACTTGCATGGATAATGTAATCATAACAAAGTCTAGCACCATCCCTGAGAACCCGCCATAAACGCAGCAAGGCTCCCACCATGCATCAGCCCACTACACTTTTTGCCTTCTTTCTAGAATTCTGCTAGTAGATTTCTAGACCTGAGAACATATACATTTGTGTAAAAATAAGAGCAAAAATAAGAGCATGAACACAACCATGCAAGAGCTGTTGAAATGTAGGGAAGCAAATTTTACATTCAGGATAACTGTCCATCTGTCAGGTTTAGTAGTTATTTAACTTTTCCTCTGTCTCACTGTAAAGCAGAACAATGGAAACAAAACCATCTCATTCAAATAGCAAAGGAATATTAGAATAAACCTCAGCTCTAAGTGACACTAGACATTTAAAACCAATTTCTGTCATTAAGAGGAAATAGAGTATATTTCTCACTCTTTTCCTTGCTTTGCTGTGTGTGTGTGTGTGTAGTGTATGTGAATGTCTCCCACTCTGATAGGGCACATTTATTTTTCACCATCACATTATTCTCTGGTAGTCATCTAATTGATGGACCTCAATCTGGGGTGAGCTCAGGAGCAGAACACTTGAATAGCATGTACGAAGTTCTGGGTTTGGTCGGCAGCATGCCCAAAACAACCCTGAAAGGCATGGCTATAAGGATGCTTTGCTAAATAATTCATTAACAAGACAACATCTCACATGTTCTCATCATAAACAGCAATCAACTTGTTACTTATACAACTCTCTTTCAACCCCCCCCCAATAGAAACCCAACTCTGCATTACATATGTATAATATCAGCCCCATTTCCAAGATGTGGAAAGGCAGGCTCAGATATGTAAGTAATCGCCATGAAAGGTAATAGCTGCAACATCACAAAGCCACAGGGCACCTAGGTCAGTGTGATTCCAGGCCTGTCCTCCTCTGCATCCAGCCTTGCCAAGTGCATATACATCTCCCCAGAGTCTGCAAAGGATGGCACACATGTCCCATTGCTCACTGACACATGAGAACTGAACATACTTACGGGGCACAGTATAATTTCAACATGGGTAAAATGTGCATTAATCATGCTGGATCATGCATTACTAAACTCCCACATGGTGGCACTGTCCCTCCTCTCTCTACTTCTGCTGTCCCTGCCTCTCCTCATCCTAGCCCTCCTATTCCTTCTTTGCAATGATGGGATCAAAGCCAGGCCTTGGGCTTTCTAGGCAAGGGCTCTGTCTACTACTGGACCACATCTCTAGTCCAGCATTATTATGATCAACAACAGGTGGACACAAGTCTTAGGCCATCATCAATTCACGGATGCAGTATTGCAAGACAATAAAAAGCCATAGAAATGGATTCACAATGTAGTGTGGATTCACCTTAAATATTACTGTGTAATGAAATGCATCCACTCACTAAAAGGTTGAACCTGTATGAAGCCACTAAAAAAAAATGTTCAGAATAGGTAAATCCAGAGCGAAAGATAGATTAATGGTGGTCAGAGCTGAGGAGAGGCCATGGGGAAGGGTTTCTTTTTCAGGGGATGCTGAGTGATTCTGTATATTGTAATACTCACTGAAGTTAAATACTAAAAAGGGTGATTTGTAAGATGTGTAAATGTCTCAGTGAAGCTGTAATTAAAAGATACTGTGACTTTATTCACAGCAGGCAAGGGCACAGAGCATCAAGAGAAATTCGAGCACTTTGGAAACGTGAACCAGAAGGCAAGGAAGGAAATACTTCCACAGGTGACAAACACAAAGAGCCAGAAGGAACTAGGGGTGGACCCCCCCTGACGGCAGGGGTGGCGGGCCGAAGCCAGCTGAGCCTAGTGCAGGGTGTGGTATGCTGCTCACAGGCTACTATGGAGATTGGCTATGGGCTTTATGCTGTAGGTTTCGGGTCAATTGCATATGGCAACATCCCAGTGACTTTCATTAGTCTGTACAATCGCACGTTAATAATCATCGGAAGGGCAGGCAGGCATTAAGGCATGGGTAGGCATTGGTGGTTCCATCCCTGCAGGCTGCAGATGGAATACAGTCTGCAGAGAGGAAACAGTAAACATCAACACTAGCAGGGAAGACTGTTCATTTGAGTTTGATTGACACCAGTGGGAAACGCTGGGCGTCTGGAATTCGGAGAAGGACAAGGCCAGATAAAAACTCCAGGACACTTTGCCAGACCACCTTAGTGCTAAAAAGAAGTGCGGGGGATACAGGAAAGCACAGGCAGGGAGAAGTGTTTGATTCTTTGAAGTACCATGGTGAGGGGAAATGTAGCTCTGAGAGCCAGAAAGGGGCGGCGCTGGCTGAGAGGTCTAGGAATCTTCATATAGACCACGCTTCCCTTTCCAGCATTCTGCATGAAGATCGGGAGCGTGTGACATTTAAAATGACTGAGTCACCTGCACAATTGCTAATTAAGGCAGGGCCATGACTAATGATGACACTGCTAGTCTCTACCCACTAACCACCCCCTCCTCTAATGGGAGGGGGTGTTACCCAGCTCAAAAGATTTGCTTTCTTGAACTCTGAAACGCTCCTGTGGCATCATTCTGCCTAATGAGACTTGAGTGGAATTCTGGAGAGGCTGCCATTTTCTAGTAGAAACAACTAGAAGAATGACTCCAGTCTTTAGCGATTGTGTGCCCTTTTCCTCTTTACCTAGACTGCCCATACAACCCTGAGACACAGCAGCCATTTTTGGGTGTGAGGTAACCAGATTTAGGATGAAGTGTTGCAAACTAAGGGGGGAGAAACAGAGATGGAAAGGAGCTGGGCCTGTTACGTGAGTCTTTGCAGCAGCCCCTGATGGCTTTCACTGGGAAGTCTAGGTCTCCACAACAAATAACATCCCTCTGCTTAAGACAGATCCAGATGTGCATTCTTCCCATTTGATGTGGCTGCTGAATGCAATCCCATTGAATCAAGTCACATACGGGCATTATACACACATAGGCACACACACACACACACACACACACACACACACACAGACACATACTATATACACACCACATTCACAGAGAAAGAGACATACACACACACACACACACACACACACACATACACACACACACACACACCACATGAGGTGGAGCAAAACAATGTGACTACCAGTATTTTAGTTTAAAATATTTAAAGCACAACATTACATTATTTTTTTTTCCATTAGTGTCTTCCTCCTTTCTAAATTGGAAGCTACAAATGTTGGTGGTATGGGAATGAGGGGTGGGATGGCTCAGTGGTTATAGCATTTGCCATTTAGACACGAGGACCAAAGTTCAGATCCCTAGAACCTATGTACATGCCAGGTGGGATGGCCAGCCTATAATCCAGCCTTGGAGGCAGACAGGGGTCCCCAGAACAAACTGGCTAATGAGACTAGCCATACTGGTGAGCTCTGGGTTTGACTGGGAGACCCTGTCAGGTTATTAAGACGAAAGTGAAATAAAGAATGGGTTCTATTAACCTTGGGCCTCCACATGTGTGTGCCCACAGACATACAAACATACATGCATACACGGGGCTGCACTCCCAAACACCTTCAGGCCTTTTCCATTTGACTAAAGTGGTTCATGTAAATGGCTTCAGCCAGAACCAGTCCACCTGCCTGGGCGAAGGATTACCAGCCGTGGAAGGAGGAATTGTCCCTGTCCCTCAGGCACATGGCTGAGAAAACAGCAAGTCTCTGGACCAAAGTGCCCTGGCCGTTTACACGGTGCTCTCTTGGGCTGTGCTCTGGCATCCATCCCCTGAACTACAGTCAATAAAGTTTCAGGACACATGTACTGTCCTCTTCCACAAAACTCCTGTTGTCCATAGGCAAGACCATGGTGAGGCCTTGGCTTTTCGTGGCAAGAGTGCTGGCCTTAAAGACCTGCCAGAGGAAAGTTATCTTGGGTTTCAGGACCAGGAAGAGCTGGTGACAGCTCTGTTTATCTCATGGTAGACTGGGTAAAGATTTGTGTTTCCCTTTTTGCTTTGGCTGCCAGGAAGCTCTGACCAGCTTTTGATTCCCCTCTGAAAACTACATTCACCTTACAAACCATTCCTGCTGTATAGATTATCTCTCATTTGATCTCACTTTCTACCCTACATGTTCCTTTTAGCCCAGTTCATTATGATTTTTCAATTGCTTACTACCGACTTTTGGTAAACTCAATTTTTTTTATGGAATGGGGAACATGCAGGGCACATACTTTATTAAAAAAAAAAAAAAAAGCACCAGGTTACCCTCACAACAAACATATCTTTAATTTGTTGAGAATCACCATGAATACAACACTGTCCTATTTACCCTAGCTGTAAGGTCTTTTCATTATTCCCATTTTACAGAGAGAAAGCTGAATCACACAAAACCTAAGGTGTTTGCCTAGGATCATGTAGCAAATCAATGGTAAACTCAAGCCAAGGAATTCTGAAGTAACCACTACAGGTGTAACACTCAGTTTCTATTTGCAAGAAGTGGCAGCCTTCTGCCCTCACAAGATGAATCTAAAACTCCTTCGCCCACACAGCCTATCTCTACCATCAGGCCAGAGGACGCGGGCAACAGACAGGACTGTGGCAGGAAAACCCAAACAACAGACGCTGGAAAGGTAATAGGTTCTTGGACCACCGTAAAAGGCATTAGTTCATTCGTTCGTTTGTTCATTTGTCACCTTTCTGGGAGTATCTGTCGTGTGCCCACATGGTGCCAAGGCCAGGAACAGAGAAAGTGGGTTTAGCATCTGCTCTCTGGGAATTGAGACAAGATAAAGGAGAGCAGCTAGGTCAAGGGCATGGTGGGTTAGTAAGAACGTGCTCATAGGGGTTCAGAGTAGAACAGCACACTCATTCTGAGAGCAGTTTAGTCCTGGGCTTCTGAGTTTCCTCAGGCAGTGGGAGGGGCTGGGGAGATGGTCCATGGGGATGGGAGGGGTTGGAGAGATGGTCCATGGGGATGGGAGGGGTTGGAGAGATGGTCCATGGCGGTGGGAGGGGCTGGGGAGATGGTCCATGGCGGTGGGAGGGGCTGGGGAGATGGCCCATGGCGGTGGGAGGGGCTGGGGAGATGGCCCATGGCGGTGGGAGGGGCTGGAGAGATGGCCCATGGCGATGGGAGGGGCTGGAGAGATGGCCCATGGCGATGGGAGGGGCTGGAGAGATGGCCCATGGCGGTGGGAGGGGCTGGAGAGATGGCCCATGGCGGTGGGAGGGGCTGGAGAGATGACCCATGGCTGTGGGAGGGACTGGGGGATGGCCCTTGGTTGGGAAAAGGGTCTCAGTTTGGTTTCCAGCACCCACATCAGGCCTCACAGATGCTTATTATAACTTCATCTCCAGGGAATCCAATGTCCTCTGCTGGATTGTGAGGGCACTTGCACATTCCCAATACCCTCCCTGCCACATGCAGACACACACTATTAATAATAAAATAAATCTTAACAACAGCAAGAAACCAAACAGTGGGAGCAAGAATATTTCGCTCCCTGTGAAGGCTCTTGGGATGGTCTTGCATCTCTTAGGCTCTTAGCTCAGCCCTGGCAGGAGTTAGTCATTAGGAACAGTGGATGGGAGCCTGGGTGTCTTGCTCTGATAGCTGTGTACACTGAAGCCACTTGCGACTCTGCCCAGCTCATCCTAGAGCTGACTCTAACTTTCGTTTCACAGATGGGTGTGGCTGTTCCTTCTGAGTGCTGCCATCTGAAACCCATCCTGTTACTGGAATCCCTTTCCCATAAAGGGCAGGATGAACAGTCCTTCCAGATGCTCCTGAACACTTTCCCAACAGTGTCTGGCTCACTCCGTGCACACACAGCATTTTGGCCACATTTGTTCTGTTTCACAGAGATGTGTGAACACTTGCCCACACGCGATCCCCAGCGGCATACCTGGTGCAGGGGAAGTCCCTCTGCAGTGTGCCCCACAAGAAGGAAAGAGCTAGCTCAAATAGCAGGGGGAGAGAGGGTTCAAGTGCATCAGTGGCTGGGGCCAGGGAGCAGCACGAGGTGTGCCTGCTAGCGAGCATCAGTGTGAGCTTTAGCTCCTAGGCTCTATGTAGTGGCAAAGAACTAATTAATCATCTTCTCACCAAGCTGAACTCTGATTGGCTAGTTCCCTCTTCAGGTTTGTTTTGTCATATGACATCAGCTAAGTTAGTCAAATATTACAATTTCTTCCCAAATATTCCAGCAGCCAGATGGCAAGCAGCACTTCCAGGAGAAGGAGATAACTTTGTGACAGGCTTGCTGCTGAGGGGACCCACCCATAAGTGCCTTGGTAGCGCTGCTCAGGGGTCTCTACCACTAAACCTCATGGCGTCAAGACAAACCTTCAATACGCAGTCAGGAACCTGTAGCAAAACAAAATAGTATCTACGTCTCTAAGCTTGGGACTTAGAGCAAACAGAAGGTCACTAAATCACACATTGAAACAAATGTCTTAGGACTCACTCTTTTTAAAATGTGACTGTGTCCTGGAAATGTATCCCATGTGCAGGGAAATAAATTTCATTTCTTCTATTGAGTTATTTTTGTATGCTAGTTTTGCATTTTTCTGTGTATGCGTGTGGGGGGGGGGGAGGGCATTGAACTCTGGAGGTCAGAGGACAACTTGCAGGAGGGATCAAGTTTCAAGTCTCTCCTTCCAATACATGAATTCTAGGACTTGAACAGGCGCTGGGCCATCTCTCCTGCCCTTTTGTGGATCTGTAAGCCTTAGCACTAATCGACAGATACCTGTCAATCATAGAAGGCAGGAAAAGTTGAGACTTTCTGGTGAAAACTCTGTCTTAGGTTATGTTACTCTCATTTGGTGTTGCAGAAACTCTATTTTTTTTTGGGGGGGTGTTGGAATGACTGCAAAATCTCAACCTGTACTGTGCAGTTGCTGCTGAACAATAATCGCCCAAAAAGAGCGTTGCCAGTCTGGGCCAGCTGGCTGTCTCCCATTCCTGAAACTGAATGTTCTTAGACACACACACTCCTCCACCCCTTCTGCTGCTGGCTGGCTTAGTGTAACACCATGTCACAGTCACAAGTGCCTGAAAGCGGAGGCTCTCCTGGAAGGGCTGAAAAGGGGTGCACAGCAGCCCTCCAGCTCCAGTAAGGCAGCCTGACTCCTCTGCCCAGATCAGGGTACCAAAAACTGCATATGTATGGTGCATTTCTAGTTGGCAGTCTACAGGCCCAGATCTTACCCTCGGCTCCCTTGAGCAGCGCAGTTAACTCCTGTCTATAGTTTTCATCTGTGAAAAGGCACAACAATTACAGGGAACCCCTAGACTCTCCAGTTAACCCATGTAGAGGCATTAGTGAAGCATCCTACTGCACCGGACCACTTCCTGTTAATTCTACTCTGTCTTCCTTCTCCCTGTTTTTCCTGATTTGGTTTTTGTGAGTGTAAAAGGCATCTCTAAAGTACATTAGCTGGAAAACTACAGCGGTCCGTGCACTGCCATGTTCACTGCCCTTCAGCATCAAATGTTCACTTAAGTTGTTATTGAGATTAAAAAAAAAAAAAAAAAAAAAAGACACAGGTCACGTGCACAAGTCTAAATAAAGCACATAACTTCCTGAGTATCTCTGTATGTATGGACCCAAAGTGCCTTGAAGGCCTGCCCAGGGCAGTAAGAAGCTCAAAGGCAACCCCCCTCTGATCTCTGCCACTTCCCTATAGTTTAGAGAAGACAGTTTTTACAAGACGACTGGAGCGGGACTTTTCAGCAGTGAACAGCCTCGTCTTGTAGAGGACAAGGCTCATTTTGAGCACCAACACGGTGGCTCAGATGCATCCATAACTCCAGTTTCCGGGGGATCTGATACCTTCTTCTGACCTCCAGGGACACTGGGCACACATATGGTGAGGAGACACACATGTAGGCAGAAGGCTCACATACAGAAAGTAAAAAAGAGTAAAAAGCAAGGCCGGAGTGCCCGTGATGATTATAATACTGACTGGTGGCACACCTCTTCTGATCCTTTGTGGGGTGACAAAGACTGCTAGCAAGGAGGAGAGGGAGGCACACACACTTTTAACATTACACAGGCCTGTCCAAGAAAGGAGTTCACATATATCCCAGGATCCCGGCACAGACAATAGTGGAATCCAATATCCAGGCACTAACATTCTTCGGAATGTCCCCAGAGTGTCACAGACGCCACTGGACAGGCCTCCTGGATTTCTCACAGAACATCTGGCCAACTAGAGGCCCTAGGACCTGGTTCTCACTGGGCTGGTACTTCAGGACTGCATCAAGCTCTGTTCCCTAGGAATGGTGCCAGCCAGTCCACAAGAGTCTAGCGCGCCCCTGTCCAAGTTTGCCTCCCGGCCTTGAGAGCCTGGCTAGGTACACAGGGGAATGGCCACAGCTACCCAGTCCTCCACACCTCCAAAGGACTTTAAAGACCATTTGCGGCCAGATGGAAATGGTTAGAGATAATGGACAGACACATACTCTCTGGCTCCTGATAAGGCTTGCAGATAAGCCTTGGAGGAGTCAGGACACCTGAGCTTCTGGCCCAGCTAGGTCGCCAGGAGCTGTGAGACCTTGGATAAGTCACTTCTCGGCTCTGGAATTGGCTTTCTCCCCGAGGGCTGCTCCAATAACTTCAAGTCGCTTCCTAGTATGCTGGTTCCCATATTTCTCCTATTCTATTCTCCAGGGCCCTTTTTAAGGACAGCCACAACCCCACAGAGACCTTTCCTTTTGTTCTCAGGGGGTGATGTGAGGAGAGAAAGCAGAGTCCCTTGGGGCACCAGGCCTGGGAGGCCTCTGTGCCAGAAGCTGCTTATGGGAGAGTGCTGTCCTGGGAGGTCACCCAGCAGCTCTGAGGTGACCCGGTAGTCATCACGGTCCCTCTCGACCCGGTGCAGGAGGGGAGCAGAGTGGCCGGCACTAGGGCTGCGCAGAGCATCGCCTGGATCATAGTCGTGGCTAGGGAATGCAGTCCAGAGGTGTCCCTGGACACTCTCACTCATCCAGTGACACTCACCGCCGAGGCCACTGCGCCTCGGGTCTGGCCCCACCACCCCCTGGACAGCATGCGTCCGCCACTCCACCCGGGCCCGGACTCAGCGGAGTCGCTACCTGCAGCTGGCCCTGGCTGGGCCGACTTGACTCGCGCTGGCGCTGCCGTCCCCGCCGTCCCCGCCGTCCCCGCTGACCCCGCTATCCACTCTCGGTCTGAGGACCGTGCCTGGCGTTGTCGCTGCGCGCCTGGATGAGCCGGCTCTGTGCTGCCCGATCGCTCCGGGCTAGCTAGGCTCAGGCGCTGCCAGGACGCGGAGGCGGAGCCGCCGCCCCCACCTGCTCGTTGCGGCCGCCCCGGAGCCCCGCCGCCTGGCGCGCGGGGACGCGGCCCGGCGGGCGGGGTCGCTTTGGCACACAGGAGGCGGGTCCCGGCCCGCAGCACCTCCCAGGTACAGAGTCTCAAGTGTGAGCTGCGGGAACTGTGTGGCCTAGGGCTGGAGTTCCCCTCAAGCCACCTAGCCAGTATTCCAAACATTTCCCAGCCCTCGCTAAGCCCCAAACAGCGCCATAAGCAAGGGGACAAAGGAGATCAGAAAACCTTGTTGTCCTGATGAGGATGAGCAGGTTCAATGTATAGCCAAGAAGATATCCAGGATGCACAAATAGAGGGGTGATCAGCTCAGGCCTGGGCTTGCGGTGGGTGGGCTAAGAAGCTTGCTCCTGGAGAGTGAAGGGAGAGCACAAAGTATCTTGGTAACACAGGGAGGCAAGTAGCTTCAGGTGGGGTTGAAGAGGAAGGAAGGCAGTTTGAAAAATATAATCAGCCTTCAGAGTGAAGTTGGGTGGCCTGCCTGGGGCTCCATGCACTGTGCTGCTCCTGACAATAGCAGATAGGAGGGCTTTTATTTTTTTAAGTTACATTTTCTAAAAATGTTCCTTTCAAAATCACACCACCCTTATTTGAAAAGAAATGGGCAGTAAATACATAAATACTAGTTTTCTTGAAGGGTCCAAAGGGGAATAAAGGAAAAAAGAAAAAGAAAATCAGTGACTTAAACAAACAGTAGCAACTTTGTTTTTAACCTAATAAATAGTTCAGAGGTGGACAGCCATTGGCTTTGGCTTAGGTGCCTAGCAACACAACACTGTCTCTATCCTGACAGGGCGGCATTACTGTCTCTCATGGCTTAAGCATTCCGGCCAGCTTAGGATGTCCTGCTGGAATCTTGACTGGTCCTTCAGGGTTTGGGGCTCTTTTGTGAGCTCTTTGGGCTGCAGGGTCTTACAGTGTGCTAACTGAAGGAGGCAGCCTCTCTACCCTTGAAACCCTGCCCCCAGTGCTCACAGGAGGTGTTCGTTCGGGAACACATATGGATGAGGGAGTCAGTGCCAGCAGCTTGCCACCACACAGGTTTGCAACCTATCTCTCGTTCACATGGTCAAATACGTATCCCCAGGAGCCCTCAGCTACTTCCCTAATTGCTCATGTTTATAGCCCGACAGGCTTCTGGCTATATCAAGGATTAATAATGCACTCAGGCTGTCTTTCACTTTTGTGTTGACACATATACAGCTTTCTCTTTTGATTTAGGTGAAGAAAAGTTAGGTGTAGATACACGATCCTGGACATGAGACCCAAAGGATATATACTTCTACTAAAAGTCATTAACCATTCTGCACGAGTAGTTGCTACTAAAAAGGTCAAGGTCTCACCCAAGGACACTCTTTTGGGTTAATCCTCACTCTCATTACTTAGCTACTTGTGTTCTGATTCAAAAAGGAAGGAAAGTTCACTTTGCAGAGAAGATGTATTTTCATGGCCCTGTGGAAGTCCCACCAGATCTTCTGTGAAGTCCCCTAGGCACAAGCTAGTTGCATGGATATAGTTATTTATTTTATGAGCTGGACAGTTGCTGGAGACACAGTAACACAGTTTATTTATTTATTCATTCATTCATTTTTTTGTTTTTCCAGACAAAATTCCTCAGCTCTGGAGCCTGTCTGAGAACTCACTTTGTAGACCAGGCTAGCCTCACACTCACAGACATCCACCTGCCTCTGCCTCCTGAGTGCTGACATTAAAGGTGTTCACCACCCCCACCCCACAGTAATCCAATTTTTAAAATGCTTAATTCCAAGTGATGGGTGTCTGTAGAGGATGCCGTTTGGAGGCTGAAATCATGTTAGGATTTGTGTTCAAGTGTTCACTGCCTCATGGCGTATGTGGCACTTCCTGCATCCCTTTCCTCTGGGCATTGCAAGAGGATTAATTCCCTTAAAGGAAGTCCATGGAAGCCATGCGCCAAATAGCTAAACTACTCTCCCCATCTTCTGTATGGACAGAATTCAGAATGATGACTGATCAAAGATTGAAGACTAGAGTAACAGTACCCTTCCTGATCACCTAGACTTTCTCAATGCTCTTGCCTAGCTGAGTTCAATCCCCAGGACTACCAAAATAGAACAAAGCAAAAACCCTAAAACCACAACAGTAATAATGAAATCTTATCAAAATGTAGACTGTAGGGCAGATGAGATGGTTGGGCTAGTAAATGCATTTGTTACTAAGTCTGGCGACCTTGAATTGGAAGAGGGAGTTGTGTGTGTGTGTGTGTGTGTGTGTGTGTGTGTGTGTGTGTGTGTGTGTCTTTCCATTCCCTATTCTCTTTATGCTTCAGTACCTAGTGATGCTACAACTAGATTTCAACCAAGAAACAATTAATGCAATTTCAACCACCACTATCTACAATGATAGTGTAGAAGATACAGTGTTGTGTTGCTAGGCACCTAAGCCAAAGCCAATGGCTGTCCACCTCTGAACTATTTATTAGGTTAAAAACAAAGTTGCTACTGTTTGTTTAAGTCACTGATTTTCTTTTTCTTTTTTCCTTTATTCCCCTTTGGACACTTCAAGAAAACTAGTATTTATGTATTTACTACCCATTTCTTTTCAAATAAGGGTGGTGTAATTTTGAAAGGAACATTTTTAGAAAATGTAACTTTAAAAAAAAAAAGCCCTCCTATCTGCTCCCATAACTCACCAACACCTGCAATAACTCACCTTCCACACCTCTGCTGCAACAAATATACTTGTAGGTATATTTATGTCAATTCTCTGACTTCTAGGGGTCTTTAAGAGGAAGGCACCAAAGACACCTGAGTGGTTTAAAACGTGTTCACTTTGTCAAATATTTATAAACCAGCTATTACATGGTGAAAGGCTCAGGTGCTTAGAGAGCAAAGATAGATTCCCAGCTCTGTCCTCTGGGAAGCAGCAGCTTAGATGGCAGGAGGGTGGGAGGAGGGTTGCGATTCTGTGTGATGGATGAGTGTGTCCTGGATGGAGCGCTAATACTGAAGAGTGATGCACTGGAGGGGACAGCCTGGTGGAGGAGGAGGCAGTGACACCTGAGCAGTGCCTCTGTGGATCTCTATGCCAGACACTGGAGAAGAAAGGCCATTCGGGGAAGGGAGAGCCTGAAAGAGCTTGGAACTCTCTGCATGTCACATGTCCAAAACTGAATTCAAGAACTTAATTTTAAAAAAGCTTGTATATAAACAAAATGTGTTCTTTTTAGGATTAATGGATACTGAGAAATGTATTTTCTGAGGTACCCACAATCTTGTGGACAATCAGAAGATTCTCGTGTGTACCTTTGTCACCACCACTCACTACCTCCAGACCGGGAAAATCACAGATCTTGCATTGTTCTGTCTCTTCTAGAATTTTATATGCTGGAACCATATGTGATGCCTCGAAACGTATCCATCTGTTCTGTGTGGTTTGTCCTTTATACTGCTAATTAATGTCTCATTGTATGGATATGCCAGTACCTGTTAGTGGACTTTGGGCTGTTTCCAGTTTGGGAATATTACAAATTAAGCTGCTTTGAATATTCATGTAACAGTCTTTTGTAGATAAACACTTTCAGTTTTATAAGTCATTAGCATTTAAAATGAAAATGGCCTTGGGACCATACTGAGACACTAATTCCCACCCACAAAGATAGCCATAATGGGAGCAGGGAACACACCTTTAATCCTAGCACTCAGGGTTCGAGGCCAGCCTGGTCTACCGAGTGAGTACTGGGACAACCAGGGCTACACAGAGAAACTCTGTCTTGAAAAACAAACAAACAAAAAGTAAACAACAACAACCACAAAAATATAGCCATAATGAAACACTGGAAAATAGTATTGTGAAGGATGTCAGCATCTTGAAACCCTCATCTGTTGCTAGGAAGAATGTGGAATGGTGAAGTCTCTGTGATAGTTTATGTGCTGATTATTTATGTCTCAACTCGACATTTGGGAAGAGGAATCTCGAAGGAGAAAATGCCTTCATCAGATTGGCCTGCAGGCAAGTAAGTGGAACATTTTCTTGATTGATGACTGACGTGGGAGGGCCTTGCCCACTGTAGGCAGTGCCACCCTGGGGTTTATAAGAAATCAAGCTATGAAAAACAAGCCAGCAAGCATCACTCCTCCATGGCCTCTGCTTTAACTCCTACCTCCAGATTCCTGGCTTGGCTTCCCTGGGTGAATGGTGTTATTTATCACAGCAGTAGAAAGCCAACTGAGACAGCTTGGTATTCCCTTTAAATAGGAACGAGAGTAACCACATGACCCAGAAGTTCTACTCCAGGTCATATAAAACAGAGAGTTGAATACAGGAGGTCAAATGGAAATCTGTACAACAGTCCTTCCTGAACTGTGAGGATATTCCAAAGCCCCGTGAGAGTCTGGAGTTGCAAGTAGTTCTGAGCTCAGGAAGTCCAGTGATGAAACTGATCTTACAAAAAAGGTACAGTTAGATATTGGTGACAATCAAACATAGTTTTAACAATATATGTGCTATCTGCCAGTCTTGTCCATTGACTCCTGAAAACCTCACCCCCTTTTACACTGTGGGTAGACAGGACTGTCCGCACAGAGGAAGACAGTAAGGCCCCTCCTTGCTTTCCAGGCCTGTCACCTCTTGGGGAGATTAGTTTTCTTCACCTGTTTTTCTCAGCTTCTCTGTAGCCTGTAGTGTCCATCATTCACAAAGAAACCCTATCCTGATTTTTTTCCCTTCAGGTGTTGTTGAAATGCCCATCGGAGTTACAGAGATCCATGGTTTGTTTATAAGGGTTTCCCCTGAGCAAGCCCAAGGTTCAGTAATGAAAAGAAAGCTCGGAGGTTAACAGACTGGAAGTCATGGGGGTCCTGAGGAAAAGAGCTGCACAGAAAATGAATCCACCACACTGCTGCCCCACTGCCCCACCCACAGCCTGCAGCAGCTGGAGACATGACACTGATATCTCAGCTCTGTGCTACCCAGTGGTCCTTCATCTTGGTAGGCACTGTGCTATCACAATGGAAGCCCCTTTAAGGGAATCCCACCCTCCTACATTCCCTGCTTCTGCTAACGATACTAACATTCAGTGATTCTCTCAAGTCCCAAACTGGGACTGCCCTATCATTTCCCTGATTTCCACCCCTGCCATCTGATCTGTCACCTTCTGCCTACCACACCCCGTCTGCTCTGAGCCAACCCCTGCAGCTGTTGTTAGAGTTCATGTCTGATCGCTTGCCATCATCTTCAGCCTGGGTTCACAGGGCTTCAAGGCCCTGCAACCACTCTAATCTTTCTCAAGTGCAACTTTTATCACCCAGCTTTTCTGCTTGCAAGCCTTAGTCATTCCCTTCTGATCTCAGGACAAAGCCTGAGAATGTAGTATTATCTATAAGCAAAAGCAAAACTTCTAAGGCCAGTGCCTTCTCATCGTTTTTCTCTTAACTGTAAAGCTATACTATATTTCAGATAAGTCCTTGGATTTGCTATGCTCTTCTGACCACCTCCATCCAGACCATTTCTTTGTCTCAGAACACCTTCCTGCTCCTTATTTTCTAGAAACATCTTCTCCTTAAATGTTCATTCCTTTGAGAAAGCCTTCTGGGTTCTTAGGATGGATCAGGCCTTTAATACGTAAATGCCCCCTGCCCTGTGCTATAGGGTAGCCATTTAGTCATCTGTAACCTTGGAGGCAGGAATGCTGTCCTAGCACATCAAAAATCACAGAACAAGCCAACATTCAGTCCTTGAATTAATAGGTTAACAAAAAAGCTTCTTGCCTCTACTAACACATTCAGGAGAAAGTCTGTATAGTGTTAGAGGTGACAAGCCAGCTAATGTAGATGCTTTCTTTCTCGCTCTTAGTGAGACAGGGTTCCAACTACATGGCATGCTGTAGAACCATGGCAGGGTGATAGGTCATGGACTCTCCCCTTCTATAGCCCTTAGTCAAATCTCTACTGTGTAACTTTTTTCTTAATACTGAAGAAAATTTTCACACAACACCATAGAAACCAAGTACTCAGACAAAGCAGTAGCCCAAGGTTATACAGACACACTCTAGATTGTTCAGCCTGAGAACTCTCTGTACTCACACTCCCTGAACAAACTGTTTGAGGGCTCATCAAGGACTGATTGACCTCAGAAGCCCTGCATCGAGGACCAGAATGGCAGCCTGTGATATTAATGTGCTATTTATCAATGTCAATGAAGAGTGACAGGCTCCTTTCACAAAAATGTTGGTCCATTAGGTGCCACACCCACACCGTGGTTAGTCAGGTATTCAAAAGAGAGCCTTTGTCTCCCTTACACTTCTCACAGGTGGCAAGTGCAAATATAAAATTAGCCACGTGTTTTCCTGCCACGGGGCTGGCGAATATTGGCCAGAGACAGTGGGAGGTTATAGGAAGAGAGGATACTGACAGAGAGTACAGAATGCCTGTCCAGTAGAGATGCACACCAGCGCACCAGTCTGGTGGAGCTGCACACCAGCAAACCTGTCTGGTGGAGATGCACACCAGCGCACCAGTCTGGTGGAGATGCACACCAGCAAACCTGTCTGGTGGAGATGCACACCAGTGTCCCACAGTGAAATGAGGAATAACTGTGTCATAGGAACTCCTGCAAAGGGTTGAAGATGAGTCAAAGAACACTTCAGGAGTGAAGGTGTTCACCCTCCTTGACTGTCAAGTAGAGTAGCCGGAACTACTGAAAAGGGTGACTGAAGAATGAAATGACATAGTGTCTGGGATATGACCGCCAGTGCATCTCTAGATAGCAGAGATTGGCATGATAATGTAGAGGAGGGTAGGAAAGTAGAGTGGGAAGTTCCTTTAGGATGATAGACAAGTGCTCACTGTCACAGAAATGAAAGGAACTGAGTGGGCAATGACCTAGCATGGTAATAATGATGGTGAAGACTAACATTTTTCGGTAGTTCTTACCTATGAGTCAAGCTGTGATGCCCTCTTCACTATGTCCCGGGAATGTTCCAAATGTCAACAATGAAAATGATCGCTGGGTTTGACTGTTCTTTGTCTCTTAAGTTTCCTGGGCTGAATGCTTGACCCCATAGTTGTTGCACAAATAATACAGACCCAGGACACAATTCAGCTGAGGACCAGAAAAACAAAGCAGCCAGCCAGTAGCTCTTACCTCTACCAAGGCTGAACTGGAGATCCATTCTTCACTGTGACTGGAAACCGAATCTCACATGAGACTCTTTGCCTCTTCCTTATACATCTCTCCAGAGTTGGGATTAAAAGCACAAATTCTTTTAGACCGATTCATTCTCATATAGCCTAGGGTGACCTTGAACTCACAGAGATTTATTTGCCTCTGTCTCCTGAGTACTGGGATTAAAGGTGTGTGCTCCCACCGCCTGGCATCTAGGGTTAGCTAGTGTGGCTGGCTTTGCATTCTGGTCCCCAGGCAAGCTTTATTAAATCATAAACAATATGTCACCACACATAGTAGTAAGGTTTAACAGGTAGCAGGCTCTTTAAGGTGTGCGCTTGGTGGAAAGTGACTGGAGCATGATGTCCCTGTGAAGGGGTCAATGTTAGGCTCACAGGGAAGTTTGGAATGAGTTTCACAGAGCAGGCTATTATTAAAGAACAAGAGACACCCTGGCCCTCAACATGCGATCTCTTTGCTGAGCATCTGCTTCAGAACATCCACCATACTGTAATACAGCTAAGGAGCCTCCACACTTGTCAGCACCATGCTGTGTAGACTCTCCAGACACCATGAACCCTCTTTATTTATACATTTCTCAATGTCAGGGCAACGTATAAATACATTACAGTCACACAAAGCAGACTAAGAACTGTTGGTGGCAACTCCATCGCCCTCCCATTTTCTGTCCCGCCTCCTTCCCCCCAGGAAGGCAGCCACCATAACTCCTTTGGCATTAAATAGAAAAAAATGTATTTAAGGTATATTTTGCTCTCAGTAATGAATCAGTACATGGTCCTTTGCTCCTTCAGAAAGAACTGGAAAATAAAGAAAATTGCAAGTCATCCCGAACTATTTTGTAACATAGCCATCAACAGGATTTTGGTGCTTTTTTCTGAAACACACCTTCAACTATATAACATGTGTGCACACACATGCTCTGGGCTGGCCACTTCACACTACATCATGAGCAGATTTCCTTGTCATTAGTCAGTGGTAGCAAAGTGGAACTCCAGAATCTAAAGTATTTTGCAGTTCACTCCTAGAAGTGACATTGCTGTTGAAGACACTTATCTTAAAATCCATTGTTAATAATTTTGAGTGAGGCTGGGGGCTAGCTTTCACCAGTAAAGTGAAAAGTCTGTATTCGTGAAATAAAATGGTAGCCCTCCTGACAGGAGTAAGGCTGTTCTGATAAGGAGGTCTGTGCCCCTCCTTTGGCTATCAGACTACTAATCAATGGTTCCCAAGGAATTGCAATCTCCCCAGGGGTCTCATGCTAGAAGGGAAAGGCTGAGGCCTGGTGCCTGCCAGCCAGAGGAGGAACTTGTCTCCTGGAGAGATTTCACACAGTCTTGACAACTTGTCAGACCACCTTGAAGGATAAAGTAGTACCAAGACAAGTCAGCATTGGGGACCATACCTTGACCAGGACTGCTTAGTGATAAGCATTCCTCTTACCATCTGTTTTCCCCAAATGGTGTTATGTGTGGTGTGTTCGTGTCTCTGTGTGTATGTGTGTATATATGTGCATGTGGTGTGTGTGTGTGTGTGTGTGTTGTGGTGTGTGTGTATGTGTGTGTGTGTATGTGTGTGTATGTGTGTGTGTGTGTGTATATGTGCATGTGGTGTGTGTATGTGTGTGTGTGTGTGTATGTGCATGTGGTGTGTGTGTGTGTGTGTGTGTGTGTGTGGTGTGGTGTGTGTGTATGTATGTGTGGTGTGTGTGTGTATATATGTGTGGCACGCGTGTGTGTGTGTGTGTGTGTGTGTGTGTGTGTGTGTCTGTGTGTCTGTGTGTGTGTATGTGTGGTGTGTGTGTATGTGTGGTATGTGTGTGTATGTGTGGTGTGTGTGTATATGTGTCTGTGGGTATGTGTGGGGTGAGTGAGTGTGGGTGTGTGTGTGTATGTGTGGTGTGTGTGTGTATGTGGTGTGTGTGTATATGTGTGGGTGTGTGTGTCTGTGTGGTGTGTGTGTGTGTGTCTGTGTGTGTGGGTCTGTGGGTATGTGTGGTGTGAGTGTGTGTGTGTGTGTGTCTATGTGGTGTGTGTGTCTGTGGGTATGTGTGGTGTGAGTGTGTGTGTCTTTGTGTGTGTGTGTGTGTGTGTGTGTGTGTGTGTGTGTGTGTGTGTGTGTGTGAAGCACACATGTGCACTGGAGGTCATAGGATAACTTGCAGTAGTCAGGCAGTTCTTCATGTTGGCCTCAGGGATTGAACTCAGGTCCTCAGGCCTGGTGGCAAGTGTCTTTCCCTGGGAAGCCATCTCACTGGTCTACTTACTATCTGTTTAAAACCTAACCCTTGTGTCATGGGTCCTGAAGATGGACTTGAGGGGACAGGGTCACTAAGCCTCTTTCTCCCTCTTCCCAGTGTGCTCACATTGACTAAAGCACTTTCCTCTGCTTTTCACTATTATGCATGTTTAATTGGCTAATTGAGGGCAGGTGGTTGGGCCTAGCTTGTTAGGACTGCCAGGACCCTGGTTTGACCCTATCACCTCAGGTAACAGCTCTAGATGCCAAGTCACAAGCTGGCAAAGCCAGAGAGGCTGCGGGGCTCAGTGGCAGCAGGATGAACCCTCTCTGTTCCTTCCCCTGACTGAGGTCATCACAGGACCCCAGGTTAGCCAGTGAAGTAGGGGAGAAGGGCTCTTAGGTTGCTCAGCTTCACACACTCACAAGCCCCAGTGCCTCTTGGGGTTCTTCAATCAACTGCTCTTCAGGAGAGAGCTGGCACAAAAGAAAATACCTCGGGTCTTAGACACTCGTGAAAGAACGCAGACCACAGGTGCTCTTGTCAGCCAAGACACAGACTCCTTTGAAGAAGCTTGTTTCTTGTGACAATCTGAATGGTGAGTTTCCAAATACTGGCTGTCTCAGGCAAGATGTTGGGTTAGCTGTCTCCTCCCCTCACTCAACATGACAGATTCTTTCTCTGTACACTGCTTTCATTAGTGTGATTGGGCTTTTGTTCTCAGCACAGTTAAACTAGGTTTCTAAGGACCAGGAATTTAGTGGTTTGTGTTTAGTGAAGTGGATCTTAGATTCTAAAGCCTTCAAACTGAATCAGTGACAGAAATGCCATCTGTGTGTGTGTGTGTGTGTGTGTGTGAGAGAGAGAGAGAGAGAGAGAGAGAGAGAGAGACAGACAGACAGACAGACAGACAGACAGACACACAGAGATCTACTTTCCTAAGATAATTAAAAAATTAAAACAGGTACTAAGCTTGAGATGGATGAACCCTGATTTCAATTATCTGTAGGATGGTGTCACAGGTGCATCAACCAGTGAGCATAGCTTATGTGTACCTCTTGGTGTCTTTCATTTACTAGCTCATTCCTTTAATCCCAGATGAAGGTGGCATTAGGGCAGTGTCCTGCAGCTCTCTGGCTTTGCCAGCTTGTGACTTGGCATCTAGAGCTATTACCTGAAATGATAGGGTTAAACCAGGGTCCTGGCAGTCCTAACAAGCTAGGCCCAACCACCTGTCCTCAATTAGCCAATTAAACATGCATAATAGTGAAAAGCAGAGGAAAGTGCTTTAGTCAATGTGAGCACACTGGGAAGAGGGAGAAAGAGGCTTAGTGACCCTGTCCCCTCAAGTCCATCTTCAGGACCCATGACACAAGGGTTAGGTTTTAAACAGATAGTAAGTAGACCAGTGAGATGGCTTCCCAGGGAAAGACAATTGCCACCAGGCCTGAGGACCTGAGTTCAATCCCTGAGGCCAACATGAAGAACTGCCTGACTCCTGAAAGTTATCCTATGACCTCCAGTGCACATGTATGCTTCACACACACACACCACACCACACACACACAGAGACACACACACACCACACACCACACACACATATACACACACCCCACACACCACACACACACACAGAGACACACACACCACACAGACACACACACACCACATAGACACACACACACCACACATACCCACAGACACACACACACACACACACACACACACCACACATACACACACCACACAGACACACACACACCACATATACCTACAGACACACAGACACACAGACAGACAGACAGACAGACAGACAGACACACACACACACACACACACACACACACACACACACACACACACACGGCCACACCACACATAAAACTTGGTCTTGCTTAATTAAATTATCACCTGTTTTTCACCATGGTGAGGAGGGCTGTGTTTCTGTTGTTGCTGTTTTGTGTATTTGCTTAGTTTGCTTTGCCTTTATTGCTAAATTACTTTACCTTCTTGTGGTTTCTCAGATTTGATTGTGATATTCTATGCATTTCGTCCTCCAGACTGGGGGCGGGGCTAGGGAGAAGCTGCCTTTCTGGGGCTGCCCTCTCCCTCTCTTCCCTGCATTCTCTTTTCTTTCTTGTCTGCCTCCTTAGCACACTCTCCCCCAGCAGAACATTTCTCCAGACCCGGAACTCTTGGGTGAAGTCCCGTTCTTGTTGGAACTGTGCTGCATCTTCTCCCCACCCCAGTGCTGCTCAGGAGTTCATGACTGTTCTTAACCCTCATCCTCTGCTCCTGAGCTAACTAACCTTGCTTCTCTTCTCATCCTTGCCAGTCTGGAATCCTGGCTGAAGATCACTTTCTGTTTCTTACTATTATGATTGTTGCCTGGCATTCTTTCCATCAGGAGACTTTTTTCTTCATTTCTAAGTATCTATGAGTTGCCTCCTTCTAGCCATTTAATGTTTACCTCTTGCCGACATCCCTTTTGTAGGAGTTTGGCCTCTGTAATAGCCTGATAATTGACCACTTAAATATTTACACCTTGCCTTCTTTCACAGAAGGAAAATGCTCCTGGTTGATGGTCATCAAATATCCAGGTAAGAAAGTACATTTCCAAAACCCTGGCCCCCTTGACTCACATTAATAGCATCTCTGACTTTCTCTCTTAGTGATACAGGGCTCCAACTACACTTTCTTGATTATTGAAAAAGAAAGAAAGAAAGGAAGGAAGGAAGGAAGGAAGGAAGGAAGGAAGGAAGGAAGAGAGAAAGCGAGAAAGAAAGGAAGGAAGGAAGAAAGAAAGAAAGGAAGAAAGAAAGAAAGAAAGAAAGGAAAAAAGAAAGAAAGAAAGAAATTGAGTCAGGTGGTTGAAGGGAAGTCCCTTTTCTTCCCCTTTACACCACTAATGGGTGTTCGAAATTTGCTTACCACTTTTTGTGAGTGAAGAGAGAAGGGCAGAGTAGCCAAAGTCTAGTTTCATATGATGAACACCATCACTTTTGGTGTTGTGATCAGCTCATCATTATAACTGCTATTTCCTGTGGGGACTCTCGGTTCATGGATGTGTCACCTGGGGTAAATATCTACGAGGATGGTAGCATTAGTTAAAAATGGTGTGCCGCCTACTTTATATCGTTATTTTTATTATCTCATGAGTGATAACAATATTACAAAGCATACATTATATACGATAACTATCCCCTTTGTCCAATGAGGAAAAACTGAGCTACAAAGGCATTAGGTGAGTAACTTTGCCCCAGTCAACCTTGGACAATAAGGACTTGGGATTTCAAAATAGTCTCTGAGTCTATTCACAACACAATGATGCTATACTGTAGGGCTCTTTTGTTTTTGTTTTTTTGCATTTGTATTTTCTTTTCAATCTTGTTGAGCAAGGTATTTAAAAATTTGGAGTATATTTTTCTATATTATTTTCCTTCTACATGCTAATATCTATGTATTGTGAAAGTAGGGTATAGTTTTCTCTCAATTATGTTTTAAAACTGCTACCCAAAAGTTAATCAATTCCTTTATTATTGGTAGTTAGTTCATCCTCCATGTACAGAGAAGTAGGAGGGTCTCTGGGTAGGATGAATCTCACCATATCCGCTCTTAGTTTTTATAAATTCAATAGTTTCAAGATATGTAACAAGGGGACTCTGTTAAGAAATGAGACAAACTATCAGGCTATGAACTTAACCCTTTCAAAAGAGGCTTTAAAACTTGTCAGTTTAGAATTTTAAGAAAAGTTAAAGACCATGTCTTGTTTATTCCATGTTAAAAAACAAAAAAGTCCTATGTTAGATTTACTGTCAGCGCCTACAGTTTGGTCTACAGCCCCTCCTAATTACCCAGCCTCACTCCCCTGGACAGCAGCTTCTGAAATGTCACAATGAGGATTTGAGAGGGCTCACAGGGACTGTGTGTGTGTGAGGTGCCATGTAGATAAGATGGTGGTTGTGTGAGGTGGCTTGGGTTGGAGTTCTTTGGAGAAAATGTCACCTGCAGCTTCAGTAGTCAAGCTGTTTTTTTCTCGAAGGGTCACAGAGCAGGGGACAAGCAAAGATCTTCAGAGCAGCCCCAGATTTTTAAGTTGGCTAGCAATTAGCAATCTGGTGATTTTGGCTCAAAAGAACATTGAAAAATTATTGAAATTGCTTGTAAAATTGGAGCAAATTTAAAGTTCAAATGCAAAAAAACAGCCCTTAGATAAAAGCAGTTTCAGTATGGTGTAAGAGAGATGGCAGGGCCCTGTGTAACAGCTGTTTAGTACAGCTAGAGAGAGAAGAACAGTAGCTCTACTACAGCATGAGAGTCTAAAGCTGAGGTGGATCAGGTTCTGCTGGAGAAGCCAGGCTCTACTCCCTCACTAAAATCACGGGGGAGTAAAAAACAAAAAGTACCCCCACACATACAACCCCCAAAAGTAGGGGATGGAAATCCATAGGAACTGGAGAAAGAAGATGTTCCTTGGATGTCGAGCTTCAAGTGCTACCTAGTTCTGTGTCCCCCATCCCCTCCAGGAGCCTCCACACGGGATTAAAACTGTCCTAGAAGGCTCCAACTGGCCACACATTCACAGAACTCTACTGGCACCATCCCTTGAAAGGAAACAAGAAGAGAGACAACAGACCCTCCTGTTTGTCCTGAATCTCATTATCCTTCCATCTCTGAAGACCTGGGCGGGGTCCAGGCTCTGATATCTGTATTATTTACTATTGCTACTCAGCTGCCCTTGAAGGATGGAATCTGTGTGGTGATCACAGAATTCACTGCGGTCCCACACAAAGGGTCAGCCTCACAGAGCTCTTTTAGTGGAGCATCACAGGTTAGATAACCCAGGCAGGAGCCTGAAGGCACCTTTTGGCAGCTGCTTATCCCTCCAGCCTCGGAACAGAGCTCTGCAGAAGAGTAGGTCTGAATATTTTCCTTTATAGTGAGGTCCTATCAATTTGTTATAAAGCTGAGTCTTTGTTCTAAAATAGAAAGCTTTTTAGAGTTAAATAAACTTAGAAGGCGAAAAAATATTACTAGCAAAGAAGAAGGAGGAGGAGAAGGAAGAGACCAATCTCTCTCTTTTTGTTCTCTCCTTAGGAGGTGGTCATTCATTCAGGGGATGAGGGCCTAAGGGCTTAGTGGCCCAGCCTGAGGAAGCCCCACCTCAGAGGAACAGGCTGTGGATTATGCAGAAGCCTCAGGAAAGGGTCTGAGAGTTCTCCCCTCAAAGTTTCTGGCCATGTGGACCTCTGTGGGAGAAAGAAATGCCTTGAAATTTTGATCCCTGATTAGATGGCCTGTTGCTACCAGCCTGCTGCCATGGGGTCTTGGGCCAGCTCTCTTTTCCTGTGTCTGGTTACCAGGACAGAAGTCAGTCACAGCACCTATTTGTTTCCCAAGACCGGGAAAGTAATGTCAAGGCAGACCATGGCTGCTGTTTTATTATTGACCTGTCCATGCAGCGTGGCAGAATGGCAACTGAAACACCATACACCCCATACATGAGACACATACGGAATGCTTAGTTCAAGTCCGTCCCCAAAAGATGCTCCTCACTCCCCTGTATCCCTGTCCTTGGGATACAGATGTAACAGCCTTGCTCTGAGGTCCTGGAAGGTCACAAGATCTTTGCCTTGCCACTCCATGTAAATAGACACAAACACTAGAAGCCTGGCTTTGTCCTGTCTGTCAGAGTGTTACTATTTTCCCGATTCCCTGACCCCCAGATGGCTGGGTTTATCTTTGTCTCTCCTTTAGTCTGCACAGAGCCCAGATCTGGTCCCGTTGGTTTGGCCTTCAACTTTTACCATGTCCCCTTCACTGCTTATCACGCTGTCTCTGCCTGGCCTCCAGCTGCTCTCCCCGCCTCCCCTCTTGGCTTTGGTGCAGTCTCTTTCCCCCACAGCTGCAAAGTAATTTCTATAAAAGGTCAGTGAGATGTAGTCACCCCTGCACAAAGCCCTCCAGTTTCTTTCAACCTCTTCCTCAAGGCCCGAGAGGCGCACCTGACATGCCCAACACGACGCTGCCAGGCCATGGGTCAGGGTGAGAGCTGGCGCTTACTGGTGCCATCTAAGAACTGGAAAGAATTGGGGGAGGACAAAAAACGACCACAGCATGTTATATACATTTTTTAATTAAAAACCGTGAAATTATTTTAAACCTTCTGAGATTGCTATGTGATATTTTTGGAACTCGTTGCACAGTTACTGAGTGTGAGTGCTGTAGCTGACTTCATGGAAAGGTTGGACACATCTGTACCTGTGCAATCACATCTTCCATTCTCCCCAGCATGCCTCTCCCTCCTGCCTCGTGCCCAGTTCACAGGTCTGTTCCCGTCTCTGAGCTGTTCACGTACTCCTGCTCTGTAAGGAGCCCTGCTCTCAGATCTCCCATTCTTACTGCTCAGGACTTGCTGATGCTGGGCCAGGGGGTGATTCGTGACGCAGGCAGAGTGGGGCAAACAAAGTCTTCTTATTTCCTTACAGGGGATGGCGCCAGTAAAGTTCTCACAGGTCGTTCCTTCCCTGGCCATTATCTATAACTTTAATTTTTTTTTTTACAGTAGCTTTAATCATTTATGGAAAAAAAAGAAAAAAGAAAAACCCTGTATTCCCATTTTCCAAACTACCCAGAAGTTCAATATTTAGCTCAAATAGAGCACACTTCTCTATATGATCTACCCAAAGGCCTACTGGGGTAGCTGTGCTGGATGGGAGCATTCCACAGGCCTTGGTTTCATTGTAGCTCTTCATTGTCCTTAATCTGATTGCACTCAGCATTGTGCTCAGCCATGTGGGGAGCTAAGAACTCCTTCACAGAGTGACTTGAGGAGCAAGTGGCTGTCACCTGGGAGGTGGCACGGTACTGTGTGCAGAAGCTGATTGGGATGCACTGGTTCTAAGAGGTGTGTCTGCTAGGATGGCCTTTGGCAGCAAGAAGCACAGGAGTGGGGCTGGGGGTGAAGGCATCAGACATCCAGAATGAGCTGCTTCTCGGATGCGGAGTCAAGGACCCAGAGCATTAAGCTTGGGAACACTGCCTCTCATTGCTCCCTTTCAGTCCCAGGGTCACTTCACTTACAGCTTTAGTATCGCATACTTGTTCCTGGATGGAAGAAAGAAGGACCTAAGACAAAGTGCTGTGGCCGGCTTTACCACTTCACCTGAAGTGCAGCTAATCAGATGTCCATGCACATCTCAGAGGCAGAACTGGGCTGCATGGCTGATTCTAGACATCGCAGATGACAGTGAGGTCAATGGCCACAGTAGATGCTCTACCTAGGAGCTGTCTCCCTCCCTTCATCAGTGGAGGATACATGCCAAGGTCCCTGACAGATTCCTGCAGATAGTACCAAACCCTATTTACAAACACTGAGGTAACCTATTAACCATCAGTCTAATAACTAAGGTTGTAATTGGTGTGTAACAGGCAGGAAAACACAGGTGGATCTGCTGGACCAAGGGCTGGTTCATGACTACAGGATGGAGAAAGGAGAGACCTTTCACCCTCTCCTCTGGAGAACTGCGCAACTTAAAGCCTAGGAATCACTCTTACAATTTTCCATGTGATTTTTTTTTCTCCAGATTGCTATTAACAGGGAGGGAGCTCAGGGCAGAGACAACCAAAACCTTGAAAAGTGGAACTGAGGGGCAAATTTGGAGGAGTGACATTGCCACAGAGGGAAAGGGACATTAGTAGGCAAGTGGTGTCTGTCAGAAGCAAGGAGTCCCTTCAGGTAATTCTGTTAAGAACAACAGTAGAAGAAATTTCTATTTTGTGCCTCACGTTCCACACATTGATGAAGACTGACATAATGAGTGGGGCACAAAAAGTTACCAACGGATGCCTTAGAAGTGGCTTCTTCTTCTTATAACTGGTGGCAGCTCTGAGCAACCAAATGTCAGACTCTGGCAAATAATTGACAAGAATTTTAATGAGTCATGAACTAAAGATAAGGAAATAGTTTAGTTTATGTTTGCAGTATTACTTAATGAAACTGCATCTCTCATTGCAGGCATATAGAAGCATTCCTGTATTGGCTTGTTTTATGTCTACTTGACACAAGCTAGAGTCATCAGAAAGGAGAAAGTCTCACTTGAGAACATACCTCTGTAAGATCAGGCTGTAGGATGTTCTCTTACTTAACAGTCAGTGGGGGAGGACCTAGCCTATTGTGAGTGGTGCCATCCCTGGGCTGGTGGTCCTCTGTTCCATAACAAAGCAAGCTGAGCAAGCCATGAGGAGCAAGTCAGTAAGCAGCACCCCTCCATGGGCTCTGCATCAGCTCCTGCCTCCAGGTTCCGGCTCTTTTTGAGTTCCTGTCCTGACTTCCTTTGATGATGAACTGTGGTGGGGAATGAATAGACCCAATCCTTCCCGAATTGCTGCAGTCATGGTGTTTCATCACAACAAGAGTAACTCTAAGACAACGCCCGCAAGCTGGGAAAGGGATGTGTGGCCCAGCATTCCCAAACCATCTTCATGATGCCGTGATGCCTTTAGCTGAGGGAAGGGTTCAGCTTACTGTGAGCACTGGTAGGTTGCAAAGGCAAGAAGGTGGCTGTAAGGAGTGGGAGGAGGGGTCAGCATGAGGATCAGAACAAAATAAGCAAACAACGCCTGTGAGCGTGCAAGGAAAGATCAGGGATAATCTACTAATAAGATGATAATCAGGGGCATTCTGTTCCAGAAAGCAAAATTACATGGAAAGACTACGAATCCAGAGTCTCTCTCCACAAAAATCCAAATCAGCATGAGAAAGTATTGTGCTGTGGCCGTTCGTTTTACAGCAATAAAACAACTCCATTATCCAGATTGTCTGTTTCTTTGTTTACACTGACAAAATAATACATGCTTGAGAACTGGAGGAAGGGCTGTTGGACCAGACAGTTGGACATAGACCCAAGCAACTAACACGGACAGAGGGACATGTGAAACAAAGATGGAGCTAAGGGTGACATTGGCTGGGAGTTTAAGGGAGCTTGGAAACCAGCTGCCAAACTGGTTCACTTAATAAAAAACAAACAACAAAACAAAAACAAAACTCTTGGGCTAAGAGTTCATTGGTTAAGAACACGGACTGCACTTCCAGTAGACCCAGGTTCAATTCCCAGCACCCACATGGGGCAGCTCTCCCAGGGATCTGATGCCCTCTATTGGACCCTGGCAGGGATGGCATGCATGTGAACACAAATATACAAGCAGGAAACATTTTTAAAAATTAAAAAAAAAAAATAGAAGCTCTACTGACTTAATTTTGGCTGCTATAATAAAAATCTCAGAACACATGGTTTAAACAATAAACATCTATTTCTCGCTATTGTGGAGGATAGAAGTCTAGAGATCAAGGTGCCAGAAGATTCACTGTTTGGTGATAACCTTTTCCTGATGTAGGGCTGTCTTCAGGGTGTCTCCTCACATGCTAAGACAAGATGTTTTATTTGTGCCTAATAAAGGTACCAATGCAACTATCTAGGGCTCCACTGCCATGACCTAATCACTGTCCCCTCCAAGCCTAATTCCTAATGACAGGGTTGTCCCCTGAGTGTGCTGGCATCTTGATTCTAGAACTGTGCTAACAATCAGAGCTATACTAACTCAACTTAGGGTGCTTTATACTGCAATATGCATTGACTAAGACAGACATGAGATAATCCCCCCCATTCTTTTAGAAGCTGATCTGTTTTGTTTTCACATGTAAGTCTATGATGTGTCTCAAATAGATTATTCTGTGATTCACCACGACTTCTCTTTCTAGTAAAAAATTTGTCAAATGATTTAAAATATTATGTAATCATCTAACTCTAAGATTTATAGTAGTGTTTTCAAGTTGAGCTCCATGGCGAGGCTATCTGTTGTTTCTTTCCTTTTGGCAGTGTCTCAGGCACTCTCGGCTGGTAGCCAGGAGTGTGCTAAAGCACAGGCAGCATCCTTCCTGCTTTTCTTTCCAAACTCTGGGGTCAGTTCATGTTCGCAGAAGCGCCAGATGCAGAGGGAAGTAGAGAAAAATAGCCTGTCATTATGCCCTTTACAGCCCTGGCCTTCCGGTAGAAAGTGAGGTAGAAACACAATTGTCCTCAGGTTGTCTTGTCACCAAGGACTTGTACTTGGGCTTAGAAGAAGACTTCTCCATCTCCTTGGTCCACATCTTAGATGGACAGAGGCCTTCCTCCCTGGATATCAAGAAAGGTGGGTTGCTCTCAGTAGGCCAACAAGGCCCTGTGAAGTGTGGCTGGTGACCAACTCTCAGCCAGTCAGCAGCCATTGGAAAGACCAGGAAGGCAAAGGCACTCCTACCTGGTTATAGCCACAAAGCTAGCTCTTGGGCTGAGGAGAAGAAACAGCTTTCCGAAGTCTCTGCCTCATCAGGGAGCAGAAAGGTTCAGCTGCTGTGTGTGCTTTATCTACACCTTGGCACAATGGTTTAGGGTAGCCGGGTCTCAACATGAGGAACTGTATTAAAGTTTTCTGCCCACAAGTCAAGACGGTACCCACAAGCATGTCCTCTCTACCAAGTTCACAGTACTGGTACTGCCCTTTGCCCTAAACCAGCGGCTCTCAACCTTCCTAAAGCTGCAGCCCTTTAATACGGTTCCTCATGTTGTGGTGACCCTCAAGCAAAAACTTATTTTAATTGCTACTTCATAACCATAATTTTGCTACTGTTATGAATCATAATGTGCATATCTGATATGCAGAATATCTGATTCTGTGGTTTGATCACAAAGGGCCGCAACCTACAGGTTGGAAGCCACAGCCCTACATCATTGTGCTTCTCATTTTTAGACGACTTCTTGAAAACTACTCTTTCACACTTCGCTTAGGTTGGCAGTTTTCAACCTAGACTCTTCTTGCCATGGATTGGAACCCTGAGATCCCTCTCAGATTTTCAGGGGACACCCACAGAGGCCCTGTGTTCCCTCAGATCGGAATAATCAAAAAATTCCAACAAAGAACCCTTCAAAAATATTTCAGAGTCCCAGCTCTGGGTGGTGATAAAAGAGGAGCCCTGGGGTGGCCCTGCTGGCTGCCAGGCGTGGGCAGGTGGTGGCAGGCTAAGTGTGGAGGGAACGCTCCGCAGCCCTGGGCTCCTCAGTCTTCGTCAGTATAACAGGCCAGTTCCTGCTGTTTTTGAGCCCCTAGGACCAACTCCCTCCCCCCCCCACTTCGATAATGTTTTCTCCTCCCTGTGATTGCAGGGGAGAATAATGACGCTCATAATAAATACTCAGGGCCCCGTGTGAATAAGACATGGAGCACAGGATGTTCTCTGAAGCCTTTTTTGTGATTTTCTTCCCACGTTGCCTCTCTCTCTGGTACATGCATCCCACAGCAGTGAGCAGCTTGAGATTGGTTAGATGTGTGGAGACGTTTTTGTAACCAAAGGAGTTGTGGGTAGCAAGAAACACATGCTGCATCTGTGTAGTGTGGTGCCCCACGGGCAGGCACTATAGTGAAGGTTTTCAACTGAGGTCTTATTGTCAGGGGCAGCCAGAGCAGAGAGAATATGGAAATCCTTCTGACCTGAAACAGGCAAGTTCTCAGTCTCTGTGACTTCTTGAAACTATGAGGAGTGCTGAGTTCTGTGTTTGCAATATTTTTCAGACACACACACACACACACACACACACACACACACACACACACACACTACATGTACATATACACTTACATTTATCATTTCTAAAATCCCACCCTTTCGGCTTTTGACATGATTGAGGCCCAGCACCACTACTTGTACACAATAGGGTATATTTTGAAGTCAAATAAGCATTATTTGAACGCAGACTCCCTGGCAGCAATACTTCGGCGCTCCATTTGCTGACTGGCCAATAAGTGACTAACAAGAGTGGCACACACTGAGCAGACACCAGACAGTGAGGCAATGCTCTGCTTGCTTGCGTGGATGCTCTGCTTGCGTGGGAGGGTGGGGATGTCACCACCCTATTTGGAAGGAAGTATAATTTAAAGCTCATGATTGTTTGTTTTTGAATATTTTATTTCCAAACAACAGTGGATGTTGGCAGTGGGAGTCTCAGGAAGAGAAACCCCAGCTAAGGACGGGCTTGCGGGATAGAGGATAGGAATGCTGCAGAACTAGAAAACAGGAAGTAGCAGGCAGATTGCAGGGATGTTGCAAACGAGAGGGTTTGCATAGTGTGTGAGAGTGATCCAAGAAGGATCTTCTGGGGCCAGGATGTGACTGTGTACCACCTGGCAGAGAGGAAATGAAGCTGGCATCTCCATGACAAGCCAGCATTATGTTGCATTTGCTCAGAGTTTAGCCTTAGCGTGGTGAGAGCCTGGTAGAAAGGCAGAACTTCAGGCCCTCCCAGATGGCCCTAATCAGAATTCCCAGATGACCTTACGCTTGATTGAGACAAGGAATCACCAGACCAAGCAAGTGGGAGAGGCGGGTGCTGTGGGCTGCAATGAGACAGGGCAGAGGCCAGAACGATGGACAGAGTCCAGAATGATGGGCAGAGGCCAGAGCGATGGGCAGGTGCTGTTCTCGGTGTAATGAGGTTGTTTTTTTAAAAAGGAAAGGGGAGGTTCAGCCAAATGGAAGATTTTATTGATCTGTTTGTTCAGAGAATCTTAAAGGTATTATGCCTTAAAAAGATTCTGATGTTTTATATTAAAATAGATCTTTGTGTTTTGCCAATTGAACTCCTAGAATAACAGATATTGAAACATGCCTGTGGAGCCAGTAATAAAGGGTTTCTAAATATGGGCGCCGTGAATCGTCAGAAACAAAACTACCTGGTAGGCAAATGGATAGGAATTGAGGGTCTAATGTAATGTAATTGAGGGTCAAAGCTTTGAGCTTTGTTCTACACACTTGAGAGATAGGATGGGGAAGATGGGTGGGTCTCCCAATAGCTGGAAGAGAGTGGGCAGGGGACAAAGAGCCCAGTTTGTAAGGATATTTATTGATTCCATGTGCCAGCTTCGGGGGTATTGGACAGCTTGGTCCCTTACTCTCAGACTGTGGAGTGTGGACTCTGTTCTGCGTGACTTAATGCGGCACTCGTCCCTCCCACACTCCATAAGAGCAAAGTTGAGTGAGACTAAGCAATGAAGGTTGAGGCATCAGAACAGTTCAAATCCCAAGCCTGGCTCTCAGCTGGCTGGCCTTCTATAAAGGTGATGAATTCCTTGGGCTTCAGGGTTCCCGTCTGGTGGCTAGTTATAAGAAAATCCAAGTTAGAAGTTTCCAGGAGTCATGGGTTCCTACAGTTATCACTGTATTAGTTATCATGGTCGTTCTCTGGCTGGCTGGAGAAGAGAGAAATCTGGAGAGTTTAGAAATGAGGAAAGCCTTTCCCCAGGTTCTGAGACTTGAGCAAACTGGCGAGAGTGGCAGTCGTCCTTGGAACTTGCCCCACGCAGAGAGACAGCTGTTTCCATCCTGGGGAAGTGGCCCTCCTGTTTACTCAGGACACTAATAATAACCAGTCCCAGCATCTGCTCCACATGTCACCACCCTGGAGCTCATACAAACCGTCCCATGCATGTTCCCGGTTCTAGCTCTCCTGTCCCTGCCATATGTGGCAGGTGGGTGGGAGGGTTAGCAGGAAGGCACATGCCCCGGCTTTAGGGTCAAAGCACCTCCTGATTCTCTCTGAGACCCTGGGACTTTGTCAAACCCGCACTTGCCAGGCGAGGCCAGCTGTGTAATCAGAGGAAGAGTATCATGTGTCAGGAGCTGCACAGCATTGCCTGGACTTGGGGGTCAGTGACTATTGCTCTCTCTCTCTCTCTCTCTCTCTCTCTCTCTCTCTCTCTCTCTCTCTCTCTCTCTCTCTCTCTCTTTCTTTCTTTCTCCTGCAAGGATCCAAAAGGACTGACAACCTTCCCAAATGGTTTTTCTCTGGAGACCCAGACTTTATTAAATGGAGGTTGGAAAACAGCAAACAAAACAACAACAATAAATCTACCTCTTTTCCTCACTCATGCTAATTATAACAGATTCACATGCACCTTTAAAATGTGAATTTCCTTCGAAAGTCAATGTCAGGCTTACTTACAATTTCTCTTTTGTTACGAGTTCCAGGACCATCCTATTTCCTGTCAGCACTAACATCGATGGAAGAACAACTCTCGGACGGAGGTGGGCAGGAAGAGGAACGCAGGATGATTTCCTGGAAGAGGGAATGGACTCTGGGGAACAGCTCTGAGTGGAGCCAGGAAGTCAAAAGCTTTGGGCAGAGACCAAGAATCCTAAAGAGAAGGCAGCAGGAGGCAGGCCACAGGCCACAGAGAGAAAGGGCAACCTTAGAGGACGTGAGCTGAACTGGGCAGTGGTTGGAGGCCATAGCTACACACACAGACACAAACTTGAAGGGGCTTTGGGCACGGATGGTATAAACTGACAGTGTGTCTTGCAGAATGAGCTCAAGGTACATCACTAAGATGAAGAGCCCATTCCAAGCAAATAGAGCCCAGCTCACACTTACTTTCCTTCTCGTCTTCATGGCTCTGAATGAGCTCAGTGCTCCGGTCAGAATGCTGCCCACATTCTGTAAGTGGCCACTTCCTAGCCCGGATGCCCTGCCCCTTCATCTTTCCCTAGCTGCACCTACAAACTCAACCAAAGCCTCCTCTTCAGGGAGATTGAATAATCTTGTTCCTCTAGGGTAATGGTGGTTACTGTCAGATTTTCATTTTCTTTTCTAGCATCTACTCCTTTTTAGCAATCAATTGCCATTTATTTAGGGGAAAGGAGTGTTATATTTACATTACAAATTAATGTGTGTGCTGCTATTTCTAGAAAACGTGAGAAGTCAGAAGGCAGAAATTAAACCGTGTAAAGACTATTCCAACCTTCCATGCCTCCTTCCAGTCACTGTTCTACTTATACATTTCTTCTTCATTTAGCTGTTATGGTCATATTTCATTTAAGTGTATTGGTTTTTGTTGTGATAACATTTGGGGTTTTTTTTTGTTTTGTAATTACCTGTAATGCTTATTCAAATATAGGAAATAGAAAGAAGAAAATCTTGTCTTCCTTTCTCACCATTGCTAGACTGAAACTGATGGAGGAGGTACAAAAATGAAGGAAACTGAACTTGACCTCAACAGAAACATTGCATTTTATTGCTATCAGAAGACACCACCTTCTTATGGGCATCAAGGCTGTTGTGGGAATGAGGAAGCCTGGGTTTTATAGGACATAAGAGTAGGACTTGGGGAATCTGGGGTTTTCCTGACTGTAGGTGATTGGATAGGCTCCTGGGGCTATTCTGAAATGGAAAGTTTGGTTGGACTTCTTCATTGGAGGGACAGGCACTCCTCTTAGGGGAGGGGAAATTCCTTGGTTTCGGAGCCACCCCATCCTCCGACTAGATGATGTCCTTGTCTTTATCTCTTTGACTGAGAACACCTGGGGTGTATAATAGTGTATTTTGGGTGTGCCTCACTTTAAAGTAGAATTGGAAATAAGAGGCCCCAATACATCTGTCCCAGTTTTCAATTTCATGGTGATTTTTAATGTGTCAAAGTAAAAGTAGAGAATATACAGATATAATGTCTCTAGGTATTTTGATATCTTTCTTTGTGGTTTTTTTTTATCTACTTAAGTGTGTGTAAGGCTGTATTATAGAGATCATATTGTATGCATTTTAAAGTTCAGTTATCCTAGGAATAAGTATTAACAGACCCTGATGGTATGAAGAATTATGCAGCTAAGGAAGCTGGGGAGGTGGCTTAGCTGTGCAAACATGAGTACCTAAGCCCAACACTCATGTAAAAGCCAAACATAGTAGTGAATGCCTATAACCCCAGCACTGGAGACGAGAGAAGGGTTTTTGGAGTGTGCTGGCAAAAAAAAAAAAAAAAAAAAAAGCTTAACTGAATCAATGAACTCCAAATTCAATGAGAGATGCTGTGTCAAAAAGAAAGTGGGAAGCAAATGAGGAGGACACTGGTATTGACCTCTGGCCTCGTACATATATCCACAAACATGTGCACCCACCCATACACAGTAGGGGGGGTGGAAGGGGAGGGAGGGAAGAAAGAGAGAGAGGGAAGGAGGAATAAATAGTTGTAGAGTGATATCTACTCTTATTCACTTTATTACATTTCCCCAAATAAAAAGGCTTCCTATTAGCAGTCTTAAAATGTTTTAAAGATGCAAAACATTATTATTTCAGCTGGTCACCTAGAGGCTGGAGAGGTTCTTGGTAGCTAGAGTATGTGTTGCTCTGCAAAAGAACCCAAGGCCTGTTCCCAGCATCCACGGTGGTGGCTCACAGTTCTCTGTAACCCCAGTCCTGGGATCTGAAGCCCTCTGCTGGCCTTCATGGAAACCTGAATGCACACACACAGCATGCAAACGTTTGCAGATTATAATGCATTAGTGACTAAGTCACCAATAATGTATCACATTAAGGAGAGACATAAAAGCACTTCCCCTTGGAGTCGTTTAACCAAGAGCGAGTCTGGATTTCAATTCTCCATATAATGCTCCCTTCAACTTCTGTCATCTGTTGTATGAATCTCAGTCTACTCGCATCAGTATCTTTCCCTGTCCTCGTGTCTGTCTGTTGTATGACTGACTGTGTGTGTCTCTGTGGGGCCTGTGTGTTTCTGTCTCTGAGGGGTATGACTGTCTCGTGTGTGTGTGTCTCTGTGGGGCCTGTGTGTTTCTGTCTCTGAGTGGTATGACTGTCTCGTGTGTGTGTGTGTGTGTGTGTGTGTGTGTGTGTGTGTGTGTGTCTGTGTGTGTGTGTGTGTGTGTCTCTGTGTGTGTGTGTGTGTGTGTGTCTCTGTGTGTGTGTGTGTGTCTGTGTGTGTGTGTGTGTGTGTCTCAGTGTGTGTGTGTGTGTGTGTGTGTGGTGTGTGTGTGTGTGTGTGTGTCTCTGTGTGTGTGTGTGTGTGTCTCTGTGTGTGTGTGTGTGTGTCTCTGTGTGTGTGTGTGTGTGTGTGTCTGTGTGTGTGTGTGTGTGTGTGTGTGTGTCTCTGTGTGTGTGTGTGTGTGTGTCTCAGTGTGTGTGTGTGTCTCAGTGTGTGTGTGTGTGTGTGTGTGGTGTGTGTGTGTGTGTGTGTCTCTGTGTGTGTGTGTGTGTCTCTGTGTGTGTGTGTGTGTCTCTGTGTGTGTGTGTGTGTGTCTCTGTGTGTGTGTGTGTGTCTCTGTGTGTGTGTGTGTGTGTGTGTGTGTGTCTCAGTGTGTGTGTGTGTGTGTGTGTGTGTGTGTGTGTGTGTGTGTGTGTGTGTGTGTGTGTGTGTTGGTTGTATGTGTGTGTTCCTAACAAAGGGCTTCACTGTTTTTGTTGAACAGCACGGAAAGCAGCATCACATGGGGAAGGACTGGGATATCAGACAGAAGCCTCTAATAGAGTTTTTATAAGGGAATTTAAGTCCCTGGATCTAACTGATCCCAACTGATCCTGACAATTAACACTATTGTTTATCAACCAATATCCATAACTGGCTGCTTCGGTGGTTATGGGAGATTTTAGAGAATGTTTTTTACTTCTGCATTTGCTACTTTCAGCAATTATACACATGCATTGTCTGTGTCAGGGCATGGAAAAGTACAAAGTTTAAGATTACAGCCATGCATTAGCTTAGGTTGTAAATGTTGATTATGTGGTAAATTCAGGGCAAGTAAGGTTGACTGCTACACTGTTCTCATAAAGGTTAAACAAACAGTCTGGTAACACAGTAGGATAGCAATCTTAAGCCTTAGTGACCTCAAAGTGTATTATTAACTCTGTCTGAGGTCCAGCATAAGTTCCAGCCCCTTAGATATTTTTAGATTATTGTACTGACATACAAACATATATATATAGATGCAAATAAATTAAGTTATCTGTTATGCATAATTTTTTTCCCTGCTGGCTTGGGCCCACTGCAGTGCCAGCTGCAAATAACACACAGAGAGGCTGTATTAGATATAATTCTGTTGGCCTGTTACTAGCATTTCTTATTGGCTAGTTCTGTCTTAAATATTAACCCATTTCTATTAATCTAAGTATTTCCACATGGTCTTCTCTCAGTCCTCCATTTTGAATCTCCTCCCTACTACTTCCTCTCTCCTCCTAGTCTCCTAGTCCCACCTATCTTGATTTCCTATTTGCCAACAGTGCTTTATTCATTAACCAATAAGAGAAACATATTTACAGAATGACATCTCCCATCTGCCACCAATTTCTCAGCTATAAAAAATTTCTATATAATTTTGCTTTCTTAAGGAAAAATATGTCTGTAAAGTTCTTCTGGCATAATTCTCCAAAAGATCAAAACCTTAACCATTGTTAGCAAGTTAGGAAGGACAGAAGCTGTTGTCACTGTTTTATAGCCATCCAATAAGTCAAGAACTTCCATCTGATTGGATGAATGCATATTGTGGTTCAGGAAACATGAAATAAACTATAAAAATGATCCCTGAATATATGGTCTTAAGGAGCACATGTTCCTCGGATGGGAAAGGGAAAGTCAGATGACAGTCAATTGAACTGCCCCCAGGCCAAACTTTGTTCTGAGGGTGCAGCTTGCACTGAAACGTGCAGTTCAGCTTGCATGTGGAAATGTGCAATTCATCTGGATTCCTGAAGGAGGGAGGCAAACTATACTATTTGGGAATCATGACAAGAAAATGTTCAGAAAAATAATTTTTTTATTTTTGACATTTTTTATTTAAATTTGCAACAAGCTTGTTTTACATGTCAATCCCAGTTCACTCACCCTCCCCTCCTTCCCTGTTCCACTTCCAACCCCCATCCCATCCCCTTTCTGCTCTCCAGGGAGGGTGAGGCTATCTTCAAAGTCTATAACATCATTTAGAGCAGGGCCTAGGCCCTTCCCCATGTGTCTAGGCTGAGAGAGTATCCCTCTATGTGGAATGGGCTCCCAAAGTCCATTCTTACACTAGGAATAAACACTGATCCACTACCAGAGGCCCCATAGACTGCTCAGTCCTCCTCACTAACACCCACATTCAGGTGCTCTGGGTCGGTCCTATACTGGTTTCCCAGCTATCAGTCTGGGGTGTATGAGCTCCCCCTTGTTCAGGTCAACTGTTTCTGTGGGTTTCTCTAGGTTGGTCTTGACCCCTTTGCTCATCACTCCTCCCTCTACAACTGGATTCCAGGAGTTCAGCTCAGTGTTAGGCTGTGGGTGTCAGCTTCTGTTTCCGTCAGCTACTGGGTGAAGGCTCTAGGATGGCATATAAGGTAGTCATCAATCTCATTATTGGGGAAGGGCATTTAAGGTAGCCCATTTTTTTTTAAAAAAAATGTTTGATTCAGAGTTGAGCACGTGGATGTAGAAAGTCATTGGTACTGAACAATGTGTGAAGAGATTTCTTGTAAGGAACTGGTCTGCATGAGCATGGAGGTGAGCAACCTCCTAAATCTCTACAAGGCCAACAAAGCAGGTGGTATAGCTCAACTCTAGATCTGAAGGTCTGAGATGCAGAGCAACTATTCGGCACAATTAGTCTGAAGGCTGAGAATCAGGAAACGGATACCAGTGGTAGGGATGGCTGTTCCTGCTCAAGCAGAGAACAACAGCTTTGCTCCTTGCAGGCCCCTGATGGGTCAGGTGGTACCAAGCTGGGCTAGTGAGACAGAGCTCAGTTTCTTTACTCCAGATGCAGACTCAAGGGCTCATTTCTCATATATTTTTGGTTGTGAGCCTAGCCTTTAATGGCTGAGCCATCTCTCCAGCCCAAGGGCTCATTTCTCTAAGAAGGAGAAATGCTATGCACAGAGACACCTAGGTGAGTTCTACCTGCTACCTGAGCACCCTGAACCCTATAAACCCAATGTGTAAAATGGAATATCATGGAGATGGTTTGTCCAGCCATGAGGCTAAAAACATCTCATGGAGTGACTATAAATTTGTCTCATTCAAACTTAAAGAAGAATAGAGCAAGATCCCCACTCCCAGCTCCACAGAAATCTCTCAAGGCATAAGTCATGGCAATGGACCTCTCTGGAAACATCAGAACCTCCCGTGTTGGCAGCCCTTGGCCACAGGTTCTGAGTGCTGCCCGTTGGGTGGATGGCCACAGTTGCTGAGTGCCTAGCCATTGGGTAGATTTCATCTGAGGTTTGTCAGGCTGAAGTACAGTTGGGATGGCCATTCTTGGAAAGTGCTACCATGAGGGACTCTGAGGTCTCTGCTTCTAGGCCTAAGTCCTTTCAGACTTTTGTAAGTTACTAAAGTCCACCATTGACTGTCTTAGTGCCCAGCCCACCCCTCACCCCCCCCCCCGCCTCCCACCCCCCGCTTTGCTGCTATAACAGAGCACCTGTAAAGAGGTCATTTATGAACAATGTATTTGTCAGGTCCAAAGAAAACTCTGTTTCCCCAAATTCTGGTATTTAGACAAAAGCCAGCCTTCCTCAGAAATGTGTGAAGCCAATTCCTCTCTACCAAAAGGTGCCATTTCCTAATGGCGGAAAGGAAAAGACTACCTGTGGTGTTAACATACTGAAGTGCATGCTGGCCTCTAGGCTCCATCACATGTACCTGTTACACAGTTCAGGGTCCATTCGGCCATCCTAGCCCTTCTCAGATCTCCAGCTCAAAGGCCTCTTCTCTCTGCCCACCCCACCCCCACCAGCTACTCAGTCTCTGTATAACCCTGCCATTTTGGCTGTGCTCTCTGTTTTGCCCATCCCCCTCTCTTCCTCTCTCTATCTCAGCTCCCCCCATGGCTCTCCTCTCTTTGTCCCCATCTCTGCTCCTACCTCTCTCATGACTGTCCAGCCTGCCAGCCATGGACAGTCTACTACCTCTCTCTCTCTCTCTCTCTCTCTCTCTCTCTCTCAGCTCTGAACTCTTCCAGGAGCTTCTGGCTGTTCTCTCATACCTACCATTAAAACCTTCCCTTCAACAAGGGAATGGCCATGTTGTCAGTTTATACAGTATGTTCGTTGATTTCCTGCTGCAGAGCTGAGGAGCCCAAGACTGAGGGCCAGCCTCTGACAAGAGCCTTCTTGGCAAATCACTACCGTGGAGAGTGAGGGCGGGAGACATGGGGTTAAGTTTTCCACCCATATTGAATTGATTGCATTGCTAGAAGACCTCACTGATATTCACTATGCCCTGTGTCCTAATACACTTGCTCCTGGTCACAGATCTGTTTCCAAGAATTGACCAGATACATCTCTGCTTAGACTCTAAGAGGTGTTCTTAGAGGTCCTGCTGCAAGATAAAGCCACCATGTCACTCAGAACTGAACTATTAAGGACACACCATTTGAGGTGTCCCTATGACAACAAATTTAACTCAGCTATGAGCTTGATCTGTGCATATGTCCATGAAGTCTCATCACAAATAAAATATTCACATGAAACATTCACCAGATCCAAGCAGTTCTCATATACACGGTGGCTGGTTGAATCTATGTGTAAATCTAACGAGGCCAGTCCTAAAACCACCCTAATGGGCTATGACACCCCCATGGGGGAAAAAATCCCTATAGGAATGCTGCAAATCTCATGAAAACAAACAAACAAAAAACACAAGCAAGCAAACAAACAAAACAAGCAAAAAAAAAAAAAACCCAAATATTCAGGGTTGTAGTTGCTTAGCAGACAAACAAGCTGAGCTGATGGATGAATGACCCCCCAAAGCTCAGGCAGACTCCTTGTGAGATGCCACAGACTTGACCAACTCAATTTCCCTTTGGACTCGGTAGCCAAGCTCCAATTTCACATAAAGTTGTCACTTGCTGGGTACCTGTATAATTTAATAGATTCCAACTCGTCTGGCACCTACACTGCAATGATGACTCCTTATCTGGAAGCTGTTCTCATATTTGCACTGTAAAAATATAGAAGCACAAAGAGTCCATCCCAGCCTCCTCTGGAGCTATGAATGTGCCATGTACCCTGGAACATAGCCCTTGCTTCACAGAGGGAGAGAAAATGGAGTGGGGTGGGACATCCATGCTCTTCCTTGCTGGTCCTGTTTACCAAAGCAAGCCTGTCCCCTGACTCATAAGATGTGGTTAGTTGCTCTTTGGTATCTGCAGTAGGCCTGGCCCCAGGCGTTCTATAAGTACCCAAATCTGTGGATGTTCCAGTCCTTTATATAAAGTGTGTGTAGTATTGTATATGAACTAGAACCTTCACTTCAATGTTTTAAATTACCTCTAGTTTAAATGCAATGGGAAGATTATGTAAACAGTTATTTATATGGCATTGTTTAGAGATGGGTCTGTACATGTTTACCACCTACACACCTATTTTCAACCCACGTTTGGTTGAATCTATGAATGTGGAACACAGAGGGCTATTTTTGCCTTCATTCACTCGCTGTAAACTTCTCTTGACTATCGTACATTGTAGACCTCATTCTCTTTTATCCACCTCCAAGTATTCCCTGCCTAGAATCCAGCAGAGCTGTGCTCTTTATATATGCTTTTCTCTCCTAAGGAGATATTGCAGACCATCACTGCTGCCTCTCTGTGGAGCACACAGAGGCATAATTTAGTGGGTGCAGTCGGGAGCCCTCCTGTTCACCTCACACCCATGGACATGTGTGCTTCCAAGAATGTCCTGGTTCATTGCGGGCATCCCCACCTCTGCTGTTTGTGCACATGGAGTTGCACCATTAAAGGGCATTTTAAAGACTGGTGTGGTGAGTTAGGGTTGGGGGGACAGGATGGGGGTGGTCCTCTCACCAATTCCAAAGTCAGGATGAAAATACAGCCTAACTCTCTAATGACCACTAAAAGTTAGAAATTTAAAAATATCCACCAGCATGTATTTAAAAATCACCCTAGCTGCATGCAAAGCTCAGGAAAAAGAAAACACATGAAATAGCTTGGTCATGATGACCGGTTTCTGGAAATTATTATTATTATTCATAACCACCTAGTTTCTGAGGAATGTTGTTATTCTCAACAACAGTCTGGGAATTGTTATGGGTCTACAAAGAAAATTAATAACTAAAAGAGATGGGACTCATGGCAAGAAGGGAAAACTAGAAAGAACAAGTGCCTCTGCCAATAGATATAGACAACTCCCTGACTGGAGAGGACATTCTCCCTATCCCCATTATCTTAAGGACAAGGTCACTGAGCCTGCTGGTCCTAGAGAAAGAAAACCCCCTAACCTTGCAGGTGCACTAAACAATCCCGCCTTGTAAAAAGTGTGTACTCTATGAAATCTCTGTAACCTAGGAAACCTTATTAACCATCCAAGTTTTGAACTGTCCCATGACCTTGCTTTTAGGCATAGTGAAAATAGCAGACTAGCTTTGAAACCAGCCTTGTTAGCTTTGATGTAAATCCTATAAAAGCTATCTCAATTCTGCCCTCGAGGTTCTCAGTCCTCTACCCCTGCCTGGTATATGACTGTGGACCCTGGTGCACTTGGAATAAAAATTCCTCATGCTTGCATCGCGACCGCTTCTCGTGAGTGATTTGGGGCGTCGCCTTTCTTGAGTGGGAGCGTGAAGGCCCACGCTCCGCAGGTTTTTCAGTACCAAGTACACATCTGCCTATTGACCCCTAGTTTTTCTAACAGAAAGGAATGTTTTTCAGTTGGCTAGCTCATCTGTTTCATACGTGAAGTGCAAGGCGACAAACATGTTTCTTAATCTATTCACTGCTACCTTCAGTGACTTAGGGATCACATTCTAGAAGTTTTGCTTTTCTTTGAACCGTGAGTGTGACTTCTATCCACACCTGCAGAGACATTTTAACCAAGTGTTCACAGGTGCTTTATCAAAGGGTGTCATACCAACACCAGGGCTTATGGAAGTGTCCTGCTTCTACCATTACACACACACACGCGCGCGCCACACACACACCCACACACACACACACACACACACACACACACACACACCTATCTTATTTCTCAGGCAACTTTATTATTATTATTTAATATTTTTTCTTATTTTACATATGGATCCCAGTTCCCTCCCCCTCCCATCCTCCCATGCCCCCCATCGACCCTCCCATCCCATCCCTCATCCACTCCCCAGGGAGGGTGAGGCCTTCTATGAGGGATCATCAAAATCTGTGAAGTCATTTGGGGTAGGGCCTACCTCCCCACCCCCTGTCTCTAGGCTAAGGGAGTCTCAGGCAACTTTTGGAAACTTCTCCTGGGAAGAGGACACTGTTTCTGAGAATCCCTTACATACAGGAGGCATTCAATACACTTTCAGTGATCTGTTGATTGGCTTTTCACTGGCTGTTCTTTGGTATGGATATTTTTTCCCCTCAAAGCTAAATAAGGCAAATCTGCAACCTAGCTACAAAAAGGGAATTTTAAAGGCAGGATTCAGAGGTGGCTAGACCTCCAGTTCTTTTTCCAACCTTCAGGTATATTTTCACTCTAGCCAAACAACCATTTACTAGCAAAGTCAAGGTTTCCCTACTTAACAATGAAGAATTATACATGCCACAGCAATGTCCTTCTCATTTGATTGCTGGAAGCTGTAGTATAGTGGATCTCCCTAACTGCAATGCCGCCGTTTGGCGCGTACCTGCTCCAGGAGCATGCGGAGTATCTGTGCTCCTCTTCCACTAAGGAAGCGAAGCCAGAGGAACTGCTTGTGGAGCACTGGCGTTGTAGGCCTGTGCTCTGTTTAAAAGCTCATTTAAACTTTCTCAACGTTGGGAGAGCAGGCTTAACTTCCACCCTTCAATCAGAAGTAGATCTGTATGAAGTTCTGCGTCAATGCTGCCTGTTCCTGAGCTGTCAGAGAAGTAGAGGTGCGATGGCCTAAAAATAAATATAATAAGTTCCCTTATTCGAACATGGCAGAACAGATTTTATACAACTGTTCCACCAAATTGATCACATGTCACTGGGTTTGGAAAGTTTTTCACCCACAATAAAAGCATGGAAACTTTTGGGTACAAAAACAAGGGCTGGAGTGGCAAATGCTTCCTCTTCCCCCTTGTATGGACAGAGATAACATCAGCTCTGTGTTCCGGCCAAGATGGGGGAGAATGTCCACAGCACTTCTGGAGTCCACACAGGATCAAACCCAGACAAAATCTCTACAAGAGACAATTTGTTTGCAAAGCTTTCCTTGGCAAATGTCCAGGTATGTCAAGAAGGACTTCTGCCCATTAGCAGTCAGACTCCCACTATTATTATTTAAACTAGTGTTTTTAAAAGAGCATTCTAGAAATTGCCAGCTCTTAGGTGTTATTTGAACAGAAGGATGCTGGGTCATGGAAAAGTTCAGCAATCATGGACTTGAGGCGCCACTGTGCTGATGGTGTCAGGCCCTCTCAATGCCGTGCAGGCTCTGAGTGAGCTGGTACAGAATGTAGTTTGGAGCTCTGGTTTCCAGTGACATTGTAAGCAAGCATTCAGAATGACTTCTTTTTATAAAACTCTGACAACGCTTGGCTGAATGCATAATTTTAATATGCACAGTTTGCAAAAATTATGGAAATCATTTTGGGGGGGAACAGAGACAAGAAATAGTACAGTAAGTTACTAATGATATCACACTGAACTGAAAAAACTTCCAGTCATGGAGACCCAGCACCCTGAGTGTCAATAGCTATTTCAGGACAGATTTGGGGCTGTGGCCTCTGAGCTAAACCCGGATCCTCTAATGACTGGTCTGCCGGGTAAGAGCAGCGATTAGAAACAAACAAACAAACAAACAAACAAAACCAAATTCATAGAAAAGGAAGAAGAGAAGAAATGTTTTTATCACTGCCTATGTTAAGCATATATGGAGAAGTCTACCGCACATGTAATCATAGACTACCTTTATCATATGAAAAACTGTTCAACAAGGGACTAGATGGCATGCTTTCAGACTGTGAGGCTGGAGGATATTTGAAGCAAAGAAACAATTCCTTCTGGACAGACTAACTCCTCCTGAAGACTTTTCAGTATTTGCACATGCAAAACCCTCTGAACAATTGGCCATTGCTTCTTGGCTATGTTCAACCTCTACTCTGATGGGTGCATTTGCTTTCCATGTTTTCTTTCTCACACGCTGAAATAAACGTTGACTGCTTGCTTGCTCGCACAACAACAATAATAACAGTAACAACCTATTGGACATGAAGTCAAAACGCAAAATTGCAGAACACTTAAGGAAATGAACAATCACAACTTTGCAGGCATGACTAACATTTTCACCCTAATGATTTTAGACTTTAAATTATTGAATATAAAATATAAATGGAAGAGACTTTTAAGCTATATAAGGAAAAAGAAAGAAATCCAAAAGTACAGACAAGGAATATGATACCTTGAAAGAATCAGGTAGATTGAAAAAGAAAACAGAATTTCTAACAACATCATTATTGAAATTAAAAGTCAATTGTTCAGGTTAAATATAAGACATTGTCAAAGACAGAATTTATAAGCATAAAGATGGACCTGAAGAGGCTTCCTAGACTGCAGCACAGAGAGACCTGTATATGGGGGACTTAGAAACACGCATAGTCTGTGCAGGCATCACTATGTGCAAGAGTCCCAGAGGAAGAGAACAGAGAAAGGGGAGAGATGATGTATGAACAAGAGATGGCAGAGAGTCACCTGGAACTTGTGGAGAATAAAATGTCTGAGAGTCAGAGCCAGGATGAGACCCACACCTAGCTGGCAAAAGAAGATCATGTCTACAGCAGCAAAACTTTGAGAATAGAATAGAAGTTCTTTATCTTGGCAAAGATAAAATGCAAATTTTTTAGATAGTGTGACAACAGACATCTCAGTCACAGGACTGGAGCTGAAAACCAGTGGAACCTTGAGATATCTGGAGAAAAGTAACATCAATGCAATACTGTGCATTTAGTCATCATCATGCCGCAAGGAGGAATTGAAATTAAACAATTTAATACTTATGTGATTGGGCAGACTCTCACCAGAGGAACTTCCTTTCAAATGGTTTGTTTTTACAAAAGAAAGTTGACCCTGGAAAGTAAGTTTGAGCTAAAGAATGAATAGTGAGCAAATAATTTGCTTAAGATGTTTTAAATAATCACAAATAGGGTTTTACTGCATAAAGTGCCAATGGGAAATATATACTTAAAACATAGGTAATATTCTACATAGACTACGTATTTGTCAGCTATTAATACTCTAAACCAAGTGGTTGTATAAGCCAAGATGTAAGTGACTGGCATTAAAGAGAATACGACTTCCCAAATCTGTTGGAGAACAGATCTCTAATTTGTAAGCATCCTGTGGAGTTGATTGCCAGGAAATGTACTTTGAGTTTGGCTTGGGAGATAAGATTTTAATGAAGGCAAGCCTCCTGGCCTCCTTGATCAGGTGACACAAAGCTGTTGTTACCCTCCTGTTTGGTAAGTCTAGGGGCTCTGGTACTCATGCTGGCTTAGCATAGCAGCACCAGATATTCAAAACCTTGAATTCCAGATAAGCCATAACACTGTTTACCTGACATTCAGACTGAACTGGGTGATCCTGTATATTTTCATTCAGTAACAATGGCAGCCCCAGGTGCATGGAGGGGTGGGAAGAATGTGAACCAGAGGGGGGAGGCTGTGAGTCATGGGACTCGGACCCCTAAGTCATGAGTCCAGGCCAGTAGAGGGGGCTGATGGTATCAGCAGGCTCTTGGCTGACCTTTAACCTTCATAGGTTGGCTGTGTTTGCTATGAACTATCACATGATGCCAGTCTTAGGGGTGTTCCGCCGCGTGATCACCACAGAGGCATGGGAGTGGGGCGAAGACTGAGCAAGTCATAAAGGAGAGAGCAGCCACTCTGCAGATCTGTATCCACTCCCAGAGGACTTTGCTGCCTGATCTGGACAAAGAGCTTGTTCGGAAGCACACCCGACCTTTGTGAGCGGGGCAGGCTACTAGGTGCCCTCCCTGGTGCTTAAGAACTCTGAAGCCACGATGTTCTCTAATGACGTCACTTTTCGTGCGTCTGTGGTGAGGGTTTGGCTCCAGTGTGTTCCCACAAGAGCCATGCATTGGCTGGGTCCCCAGTGTGAAGGTATAAAAATAAAATAAAATAAAGGTGGGACCCTTAAGAGGTGGGGCCTAGTGAAAGACAATTAATGCCTTAGGGGAAGTGTCAAAAAAAAAAAAAAAAAAAAGACCAATGTTAGTCTCTTAGAGTGAGTTATTTCTCAGAACAGTGGAAGGTTATGAGAGAGCAAACTGACTGAGAAGCCCTCTGTTTTGCCTCTTGAATGCACTGCTGCCATGATGCTTCTGCTTAGTGACTGCCTCTTCAAGAACTGCACCAGCAGCTACTGCATCTTCTTAGTCTGCTTAGCCCCTTCCCTTCCCTGGCAGCCCCGACAGTCGGTTCCCATTGAGCTTCCCTAATTTTGGTTCCTGACTGCTCTTAGCTGGTGAGATTTTCTTGAATCGCCCTTTAAAAAAAATGATTGCTAAGATTCTGAGCATTTCACACACTGTATTTTGATCATATTCATCCCCCCAAACCACCCAGATCCATCCACACCCACCCAGCTTCAGGTTCTATCTTTGATTTCTAAAGTCATCAAGTCCAATTTGTGATGCTTGGGCTTGAGACCTGCCTTGGAGCGTGGTCCACCTCCCAGGGGTCACATCCTTAAAGACAACCAACTGTCCCTGTTTGTCTTTCTTCTGTAGGGTTCTTAGATAGGGATGCAAACTCACACAGAGGGCAGTACTGTCTGAACTTAGTAGGTATCTCCCCTGCCCTCAGAAAAAAAAGACCATGATGGGAGAGAGGTACATTGGGGAGACATAGGGGATTAGAGGAAGACATAGGGTAGATGTGATTATATTTATTTTACACACACACACACACACACACACACACACACACACTTATGTGCATGTGTGTATATATATGTATATGCATATCTCAAAAAAATTAAAAACGAAAAGAATTTGGAAAACCCAGGCATGCTAGGCAAGAATGGAAGTAGACTGGGATGCCAGGTGCTAGCTTACATCATAGCAAGGGCTGGATCCTAATCCTTGATCCCAAGTGTTAGCTGTATGGTTTCCTTACCAGACCGATGGCTACGATGATCTGATCCGAAATGATGGACAAGTATAGTCACGGCTGGAGCTAAGCCTGGAGGCTGCCTTTCCCTAACTAACTTACTCTCCTACTTCATGGGTGGTTGGAGAGTCAAACAGATGCAGTGACCTGATTTGCAAACTCATGTTTCTTGGTATGGAGGTAAACCACATATATGCCGATCTCGAGGAATTGACAAAGCACTTGCCATAGCATTAAGGGATTAGAGCTCAGGGTGTAGCTCTATCTGTAATGCAGAATGCCCCATATCTCCTCTATCACGGGATGGTACACTTGCAAAAATAGCATGAAATTATAGTGAATACTTGTTCTAGTTAGGTTTCTGTGATAAACACAATGACCAGAAGTAACCTGGGGAGGAAAGAGTAGTTTATCATGAGACAAAATCGGGGTAGGAGCTCAAGCATCGACCTAAAGGCAGGAACTGAGCCAGAGACTAAGGAGGGGTGCTGCCTACTGGCCTGCTCCCCATGGCTTGCTCAGCCTGCTGCTTCTTCCTCCTGTTTTAATTTTATTTATTTATTTGGTTTTTCGAGACAGGGCTTCTCTGTGTAGCCCTAGCTGTCCTGGCACTTGCTCTGTAGACCAGGCTGGTCTCAAACTCACAGAGATTTGCCTGCCTCCGCCTCTCAAGTGCTGGGATTAAAGGCATGCACCACCATCACTTGGCTGCTCAGCCTGCTTCTTATACCTCCCAGTACTATATCCCCAGGGTGGCGCCACTCACAGTGGGCTGGGCTTTCCCATATCAATAATTAATCAATAAAAATGTCCCACAGACTTGCCTAGAGGCCAATCTGATGGAGGCATTTCCCAGGTGAGGTTTCTACTTCCCAGATTACCCTAGCTTGTGACAAGTTAACAAAACTTAACCAGTTAATACTTAGTGGCGTCAACAGTTTAGCAGCTATCCTTCCTGTTAAAAATCCCCACTCTAGCTTTGGGGACCTATTCTATTGTATATGGCATCACTGCAATCCTGTCATGGTGCCAAGGGAAAGACATGTCAGGCATAGACAGCTCCCTACCACGTATTTAAGTCTTGGGATTAGGACCATATGGTCTCAAAATGTTGGGATCCAGCATCCTTACGTGTGCTTTCCTAAGGAGGTCCTGAATCCTTGACCCTTCAAGGCTCCTGACTCCTGACCCTCCAGAGGCCGCTGTCTTCCCTTGGAGTCCATGACACATTTCATGCTTTCAATAGATTATTTTCTGAACTTAAGCCAGAGTTATTTTTTGTTGCTTGGAACCAAGGAATTCTGAGATTAAATATTCTACATGTATTAGATTTTGATTACCATTGGACACTGGTGAAAGCCCCTCCTCCCATCCTATTTGCTGTCTGTTATGGGATGGTGATATGCTAAGACTTTCCAGGCTCAGGGCTGCCGTGGATTGAACCAGGGTGTAGGATGTAAACTGAAGGCAGCCACCATTTGCAAGACACTGATGGTCCTTGCTTTCCGCTTTATGAAGACTCATGAGTTACACATACATGAGACATCTTAGAGCAGAGAGCAACATGCAGCAAATGCTCAGTAATCACAGATCATAGCTACATGGCTTGGGATTGGAGGCTGTCTGGGGAGTTAAGTCCTGGATCTAGGGCAGGAGAGAACAAATCAATACAGTAGTCTCACCCTATCTGAGGTTTGCTTACTATGGTTTCATCTACCTACAGTGATCTACAATCAGAAGATGTTAGTATTTGTACACACACACACACACACACACACACACACACACACACACGAGAAAACATTCATATAACATTTATTATCATATACTTGTCCTATTTTCTTACTCGTTAATGTTAAATGCTTATTAATTCATAAGTTCACCATCATAGCTGTGTGTATACACCATAGCATGGTGTATTGGGTTCAGGTAGCTGCAGGCAGTCACAAGCATCTTGGAATGCATCTGTCATGAATAAGGACTCACAGTATGGCATTAGACAGGGATCACAGGCATGGGAGGACCTTGCAGCAGGCAAATCTGCTCCATCCTAGGAGACAGAGGCTGGGGGAGTCAGCACAGACTTTCTAGAAGGGGATTTCTTTTCAGAGTTACAGGACAGGGAGCTAACCAGGGGAGTTTCAACAATGCAGCTGGGAATGTGTGGGAGCTGAGAGAAATCAGCTCACATCTGCAGGGTTGCCAGACTTAGTAACAAGAAGTACACGTTGCCCTGTTAAATATTAATTTCAGATAAACAACAGAATCTGTATGTGCCAAGTCATATTTTTAGTGTGGGTATGTCCCATATACTGCACAACTATACATTGTTAATTATCTGAAATTCAAGTTTCTCCAGGTATGCTGTATTTTGCCTGACAAACATAGCCTTGTACACTGGGAAGGTACAATATGTTTCAGAGTGGCTGGAGAGGTAGGGGAGGAAGGCAGAGTGGGCTGGAGGAGTGTGGGAAGGTCAAGTTTGTGAAGGCTGAAGATCTAGGGGAGGATTTGAGATTTATGTTAAAATTGAAATGAGCTATTGGAAAGTTTCACCACAGGATTGTGATACCAGACAGCAATGTTAGCTGCAGTGTCAGCCACCCTGAAAAGAGAATTAGTTTCTATTGCAGCTCAGTCAGTTACCCCAAATTTAGTGTCTCAAATGATGAATATTTATCACCTCTTTCATTGCAATTAGTCAGGAATCAAAAGGCAACTTATCTGGGTGCTCTGGCTCAGGGATTTTTAGGCAGCCACGGAGATGTTGATCAGTGTCACAATCATCTACAGGCCCTATTGCTTTGAGAGTGGCTCATCCCAAGGTTGGCATATCCATGGGTGTCATTGTGATGGACCTGACGATGTTGGTTTGAGGAGGATTATGGAAGGACTTCGGAACTTTGGAGGAGAAAATTCATTGCATGTTCCAAGCTTGGTGAGCTATTCTTTGGGAGCTTGGAAGAAAATGGTGTTGAGAGCAATGTGGCCAATGGAGGCCTACCTTGTGAAGTTCTAGAGCACGGGTTCTCAACCTGAGAGCATTGATCTCCAAAGGGGCCGCATTTCAGATTTCCTGCATATCCGATGCTTACATTAGGATTCATAACAGTAGCAGAATTACAGTAGCAATGAAATAACGTTATGGTTGGGGTCACCACAACATGAGGAACTGTAGTAAAGAGTGGCAGCATTAGGAAGGTTGAGGACCACTTTTGTAGAGGAAAGTTAGAGAGTCACTTAAAGACAGAGCCATTATGTATTTGCTATTTTGAATTAAGAGTGTGTGGGTTCTGATGTGCTTGGGCTGAAGAATCAGCCATGATTAACAAGAGCCCAACACCATCCAAGTACCTTTGCTTTCCTTGGGCAATTAATGCTGGTTGACTGGAGCAGAGAAATGAGCAGTGATTAAGAAGAGAGCAGAATGATTGAGGTGAAATCTTCTGGGAAGTGTTTTCCTGGGAGTCAGCCTACCGGAGCTGTGTACCGGAGGTGGCTAAGGTTGTATCTACCTCTAGCTGGCAGCTGAACTTGGTACTGTAAGAGTTTCCCAAGCATGAAGGGGTCACGGAGAGCAGGTGGGTTCTTAGCACTGGGAGAGGCCAGGGACAGTATTAAAAGAGCTCATGCAGAGCAGCTGGGGCCTGGCGCAATGAAGAGACTATTTGTGTAAGTGCAGCCCAGCCGCAGCAGAAGACCACAGCATTTGGGAGATGCCATACTGTGGAATGGCTACCAAGAACAGCAGCAGTGCTGGAGCCTAGAAGATGAGCTGTGTGTGCTGCAGAGGGAGGAGCCAGAGAGGTGACCCATGCCCAGCAGAGGGACCCAGAAGAGTGGATCCCAGATATTAGTTAGACATCGAGTGAGTCACGCTGTTGGAGTTCAATTTTGCTCTGATCTGGTTGTGACTATCTGCTGGTTCTTCCCTCTTGAAGTAAAACAGCATTTAACTTATCTTTGATTTTACAGGAACCCATGGTCGAGAGGCTTTAAAGTTTTAAAAAAGAGACCTGGGAGTTTCACCGAGACTTTGGATTTTAATAAAGAGGATGGTTCTAAAGAGACGACTTTTAACGTGTTTGGATTTGTTAGGAGGTGGGACTTTTTAAGTCTCTAAAATGTTTTATATTGTGATGTCTTTATTAATGTGAGATATTGACGATGAATGGAAACGAAAGGCTATGGCTTAGTAGTGATGTGTTTGTGTGTCAAGTTGAGACTCAGGCAGTTGTGCCAGCTAATGTTATGTCAACTTGACACAAACTAGTCATTTGAGAGGAGGGATTGGCTGAGAAAATGCCTCCATAAGATCAGGCTGTAGGCAAGCCTGTTGAGCGTTTTCTTTATTAGTGACTAATGTGGGAGGGCTCAGCCCATGCTCGGTTGTACCACTCCTGGGATGGTGGTTCTATAGGAAAACAGGCAGAGGAAGCCCCAAGGAGCAAGCCAGTAAGGAGCACCCTCCATGGCTTCTTCATCAGCTCCTGCTTCTAGGTTCCTGCTGCCGCAGACTGCTCAGTGGGTTGCAGGTCTGTGTGAAGACCAAGACTCGGATGACCAGGTCAGGAGTGGCTTCGGCTTGACAGACAGACACAAACACACCTGAGGAGGTTTGGGAACTGCTGCAAAGTTTACTTCAGAATATCAGGTTTTTATACAGAAAGTTCAAAGAACAGATCTTTGGTCACAGTTTAAAGATAAACAGGCATTCTATAGATGTCAACAATTCCCTTTGAAGTTTCTCAGTAAGTGCATAATTAGGAACCTCTGTTTATTTTGGCCTGCTTGTGGTCAGCATATCAGAGATTTGATTTGTTGAATTTAGAGGATAATCTTTGTCTCTAGATAGTAAACTTTCATAGTGTTGATTTAGGGGCCCTAAGATCTCAAATTAGAGTATTGTTGTGAGTCCCACAGCAGGTTTGTTGTGGGCGGGTTAATTACAGGCAGGGTCTCATTGTGGGCTGCTTCCTACAGCCTTAGCCCTAATTGATTTATCAGGCCCTGGCTGACATCTGAAGTCACAACTGGTGCCTAGGATCTGTGTCTGAAGGCACAGAGGGCAATACCCATCTATTGACTGCTGATCTGTATCTCTTTCAGTTCCTGAAACTATATCTAAGTGTTCTCTAGGCATCTCTGAATTAACAGTGGAGCTACAGGCTAAAATATCTATGAATAAAAGGCAATATTGTTATCATAGCACAAAACACATCTAGCACCCGTTCCAAACAGCCAGCCAAGCAAGCAGCTGCAGGGACCTGAACCACTTTTCCCCAGGAGGCGTAACCACGTGTGGTGCGAACCTCTGGACAGGTAGCCATTGAGATTTCTCTCAGCCATTGCTACACTGTCTCCACTGGGGCTAGTGTAGCATCCTGCCCCATTTGAGTTCCTGTCCGAGTTTCTGTCCTGGCTTTCTGTAACGATGAACAATGATATGGAAGTGTAAGACAAATAAACCCTTTCCTCTCCACGTTACTTTTGATCATGCTGTCTCATCACAGCGACAGTCACCCTAACTATAAAATCGAGTCCTTGCACTCTTAACTATAAAATAAGAGTTCACAGGGAGAACTAAAAGCCATTCTAGGAAGAGCTACTTACTTCTTAGGGCATGCTCCAAGAATGGCTGTGGCTCCCACAGGGGACCCCAGGAGAAAGTATGTGCTCTGGAGGGCTTGGGAGTTGTACTTCAGGGCCTGGATTTCTCAGTTAAAGATGGATCATTTTTGTGGTGAAATGATGTGCTCAGGGGAAAAGTGAAAATTACTGTGGAAACAGAATCAACCAATTATCTATCTATCTATCTATCTATCTATCTATCTATCTATCTATCTATCATCTATCACCTATTATGTACCTATTATGTATTTCTCCCTTCCGTTGTCTAATCCTGAAGCCACCAGCTTATCATATGCAGGCATTTTAGCAAGTATTTGCCAGAGCTCAAATGAAAACTAACCTGTAAGATGAGTGCCCTCTGCTGCCACTTGTGTGGAGTAGATTTCTTGTCTGTCAATATCCTTAACTGGCGATAATAATTTTTAAATCTATTGAAACAAATAGCATCTCTATCCCAAGCTTTTTCCTGTGTTATAGGAATCCAGGATTCCTATATTAATTAAATCAAGTCTTTCAACTTGGTTTTATTCATCGAGTGACAGATACTACACAGATATAAGTGGAATGAGGGGCACTGGTTAATGTACATTATACTGAAGAGGAAGTCGTTCACACTTTTAATGGGACAAGTCCCTTGCTAGGCGCACCACCAAGGTCACACCACCAAATAGCTCAGCAAGTGGACAGGAGGAGATGGTTCCTACAGAGTCCAGAGCATCCAGGAGAAACAATGGACCATTATGTCACCGTCTGCTGTGCTGGCTTTTCTTGGAAGATCCAGAAGGGCCTTCAAGTGTTCAATAACAATTTCACTCCAGCGACAACTCATAGCAATAACGAACATAGTCACTGAGTGTTAAATGGATGGGTCTCAGTTCCTGCTCCCTTCCCAGCCAGCTGGTGGCCATGAGGGCTGGGACATAGCTCAGTTGGTAGAGCGCTTGCCTAGCATGCACAAGGCCCTGAGTTTGAACCTTGACACTGAACAAACTGTCATGGCAACACAGTCTTGTAATCCCAGGAAGTAGCGGAGAATCAGAAGTTTGAGATCACCCTGCGCAACAAGGGAGTTTGAAGCCAGCCTGAGAGCCATGTCTCAAAAAGGACAAAATAGAGACATGAGTGGTAGCACGGTCCCAGGTGTTGGTCTCAAAACTTCCATCAATTCCATACATTCATCTCTGCTTTGCAAACATTTCAGAATCTGTTCTATTTTTGGTTTCAGCTCTCCCTCCTCTCAGATACATCACTCCTTGGTGTCAGTTCAACCTGGGACTTAAAGGGTCTCTCTCTGTGTAGTTGGTTCCTTTCTACTCTTTTGCTTTTTGGGGTGGCTGCCACCCAGCTCCCAAATAAAAACACATAGAGGCTTATTATTACTTATGAATGCTCAGCCTTAGCTTGGATTGTTTCTAGCCAGCTTTTATTAACTTAAATTAACCCATCTACCTTTTGCCTCTGGGCTTTTACCTTTCTCTATTTCTGTATATCTTTTCTTTCCTTCTTACTCTCTGTCTGGCTGGGTGGCTGGCACTTTGGTTTCTCCTTCTATTTATTCTCTCTGCCTGCCAGCCCTGCTTATCCTTTTTCCCCACCCTGCTATTGGCTGTTCAACTCTTGATTAGACCAGTCAGGTATTGTATAAGGCAAAGTAACACAGCTTCACAGAATTAGACAAATGCAACATACAGGGATGCAACACATCTTTGCATCATTAAACAAATGTTCCATAGCATAAGCATAACACATCTTAAAATAATATTTTACAACACCTTTGTGGTGTGCGCGCGCGTGTGTGTGTGTGTGTGTGTGTGTGTGTGTGTGCGCGCGCGCGCGCACGCATATGCGCATGTGGAGGCCAGAGGACAATCATGGTTATTATTCCTCGGGTGCAACCCACCTTTCTTTTTCATTCCTTCCTTCCTACCCTGCCTCCCCTCCCCTTCCCTTTTGAAGCAGTGTCTCTCATTGGCCTAGAGTTTACCAATTAGGTTAGGCTGGCTGCCAGTGAGCACAGAGAGCTACTGATCAATCTCCCCAGCACTTGATTTCAAGCGAGAGCATACCATCACACCTGACCTTTGTATGTGGTTTGGGGGATTGAACTCAGGTCATTGTAAATAAAAATATGATGATGGATAATTGTTGAAGCTGGGTGTCAGGGCACACAAATGATATCACCACTCTATTCTTTGTGTATGTTTGTGTTCATGGGTATACATTTACACACGTGTGTTTTCATAGGTATGTGCATGTGAAGTCTGGAGTACTCAGGTATCAGCCTGGAATTCCCCCTACAGTCCTATGTACTCAGTTATCGGCCTGGAATCCCCCTAAAGCTTGTAGGTGTTGGCTGTCTGCTCTGTGGTCTGCTGTGTGGCTATTGACCTCCCTGCCTGCCCAACTTGCTTCACTTTGCTGATCTTGGCTTCCCACGCCCAAGGCAGGAGGAAAGGAGAGATGAAGGGATAGCAGTTGTCACCAATGGTGGCCTTGTACTCTCACCCTGGTTAGTTTTAGAGATGGGTCGTCCCCTGAGTGTTCTTATTGTCCTTGTGTTCCTCCAAAGATAGGTGACGCACCTTAGAATGTGACATTGTTTGGAAATAAAATCTTTGCAGATGTAATAAAATCAAAAGGAAGTCATTCTGGTTAGCCCTAGATCCCATGACTGATATTCCCAAGAACACAGAAATTTGGAAGCAGAGGAGATACCCAGGAATGGGAGGCCGTGTGGGAATGGAGTCATTGGGTCACAACCTAGTGAATGCCTGGGTCTGTGGGAAGCCACCCGACATTCAAAAGAGGCCAGGAGAGATCCCTCCTCCTGACTCTGTGGGGAGCTGGCCCTGATGACACTCTGATTTGTGCCTTCTAGCTCCCTCATCTGTGGAACAAATTTCGTGTTTTGCACAACAGAATTCGGGATCCTTTGTTATAGAGGCCGTAACAAATGGACACTCCCTAGGTCACATGCCCACAGCACTGGTCTTGCCACCTCCTTCAGACAATGTGTCCCATCCCTAGGCTCCCTGCTGCAACCAAGTCATTGCCTTTGCAGGATTTCAAAGGCTCTGTCCCCAGCTTTATCTTCCATGTGGCTTTCCTGGCCCAAGGAATTCCTTGTCCCCACTACATCCATTCTGAGAGGGCTAACAGTCTCTTCTCAGTGCAGGAGGGGTCTCCACGACTCATCCACAAAGTAATTATCTGACTGTTTTTTTTTTCACTCCAAGTCCCCTGGTTGTGAATTTTCCAGTCCTCTGCTTTGTCTTCGTTGATTAGGGAGCACACACCAGTTAGTCCTTCTGCAGCAGATAGCAGGCATGCCCCTGTCTCTGGAAATTTCTCCCAGTGACATTTCCGGACTCTTCTCCCAACCCTGGCCTTTCACCTCTTTAATCTGCCTGTGGGTCTAAGAGCCTAGGAAGGGTGCCAACACCTGTGGAGATTCCCCCAGGTTAATCCCAGCAGCTGAAGTTTCCCAGCCCATGAAACTAGCTTTGAAGGTGTTTGTTCAGTGGGCGTCACCTCACTGCATGTTATAAATCAAATTGCTCCATTGCACACGGGGCAATGAAGATCCTTTGGGGACTGCCACCATGTCACCATTTGAAGATTTCATTGAGGTCCCTGGGAAAGTTTCTTTTTTTTCCTTTTATTTTAGTGGCAGTAGTACAGTTCTCCTAACTCTGTGTGTGTGTGTGCGTGCGTGCGTGAGTGCGTGTGTGTGTTGCAAACCATCTGAAATAGAGGTATCTTTTGTGTGTGTGCAGTTGTTTCCCTGAGTTATGAAAAGCTGGAACGGCTGAGCCTCAGGCCATCGTCTGAAAGCGTCTCTTTTATTCTGCCTGTTGCTCACTATGTAGCTGGCTTGGCTCCTTGAGCTTCCCTTTGCAGTGGGGTTAGGCAATTCTGGGACTTTGCTTCCATCACTCCCAGCATCTACTTCTCAAAGTTTGCTGTGCTAACTTGCGCAGCCCTCCTGTCCTCCTGCGGCTGCCTCCAGTCTTCCTGTGGTAGTGCTGGGAGCACAGGCTTGTGCCCTGCATCTGGAGTTTTATAAGGGTCCTGGGGACCTGACTCAGTTGTCAGGCTTGCAAAGCCATCCGTTTGCCTCCTAAGCCTTTCCCCTCTCCCTCCTTCCTCGATTCTGCACTGCACAGTAGAAATCGGGAAGCTGAAAAACAAGGAAACAAAACCCTACATTTTCATGCCTTATTACAGGCAAAGTTCCAGGCGCAGATCAGGTCCCACAAACAGAATGCATGCATTGGAAACTAGGTGGTGGGAATAAAACAGAGACATCTTTCAGTTGCTTTTTTGAACCCAGGTCAGGCATGGGCATAAATTGAGTGTTTCCTTCCCACCCTGCACTCAGTCCAGCGTTCATTCTCCAGACTTGTGGGTGGCATTCAGGTGCCACCGATTCCCTTTTGATCCTGCACCTCATCAGTGTGGGCTTTCTCTCAGTACATCTGGGGTAAGCATCTTGATCTCTTGGTTTTCTAGTTGGGATAGGTGTGGTAGGATCCCAGATGGCTCAGTTCTACGGCATTCTGAATGTCACTACTGGGAATCTACTGCATGGCCTCTGTCTTTCCGCCAGTTTCTCGGTATTAAGTTCCATCCCACATACAATCCCTAGGTGTGGTCTGCTTTCTGTATTGACGTCAGGCTGGCCACATGGCTTTTCATTCTACTTCTCAGTGATAGGCGAGAGCCCTGCTTAGCCATAATTGATGACCTCAGCTTCCCTGTGGGAAGATCAGGTTGAGAATCTTGGTATTCAGCACAAGAGATTTCCACAAATACATACTCAGCTGAGTTGTGACTCCTAGAACTGACAGTCAGAAGGGGCAATATTATGCTGTAACAGCTCGTAGGTATAAGTCTATACCATGGCTCTGCCCCCTTCCTGTCAAATGGGCTTCATTAAACCCTGCCCTTTCCTAGGACTGAGTTTCTTTAGCTCTAAAACAATGCGTTCCAGCTATCGTCCAAGGCTGATTTTAGCTCAAAGTCTCTGTTCCTATGAAACCTCTGTGTGTGCAACTCTCCAGAAGGCTCAGCGCTAAATAACCTCACCCAAGCAAGCAGCCGCATCTTCCCAGATGATGCACTCGCCGGGTTTGCTCCTCCGCCTGTTGGCCACAGTCAGCACCAAGGTTGCTCGCTCTGTCTGCTTGCTGTTCCGTTTTCTATTCATAGAAAATTGATGTAAAATTGCTGTTCCTTAGAATTGGAGATGTTGCCATTGGAAACAGGCTCAATTCATCCACATAACCATTAAAACACCGAGACAAATGTCACTGTCAGTGTAATCTCACAACAATGGGATCACATGTCACGCACACAGTCTGTGTTAGACTACTTTCATCTAAATCGAGGTCTTGGATTATTCGTCTATGTGGTTGTATATGTTATTTCACCCCCTTTCCCGTATCGTACACTAATTCTTGATAGGGATATATCACAGTTTGTTTTCATTCACCAGTCCACAGAAATTTGGTTCATTTTAACATTTGGATCTTTTAAAGTGATGCTGTTTTGCAAAGTGGCCACAGGGCCAGCATTGTTCGAGTGAGAGTTTTGCTTTCTAATGTGCCTGCTGACACTTGGTGTCATCTCTTGGGTCTGTGTCTGCTTTAGCAGGAACAGCACCAGTTTGTAAGTCATATTTGGAACAGTGTTCTGGTCAGGGATAATCAAAATAACAGACTCTGATGCAGAGCTCCCGCTAAATTAAGAAAATGCAACTTTAACTCTGTGGTTGTCATGGAATGAATTTTGTTCTAATGCCAACATTAGGTGCCTAAAAAAAATATGAGAGGCACTTTAGGTTCCCTGCCCCCATAACAAATGAAAAAAAAAAACACCTCGCATAATTTGTCCTATTCACCAGTGAATTCAAGCCTTGTTCTGACATGTCTGCATCTATTAGCCTCAGGTAAGGGGTCAATGACAGACACCATCAAAGTTCAGATACCACCAAAGTTCAACTTAGTTAACCTATGAGTTTTATTGGGGTTACTATAGGACAGCAATGACTCAGACAGCTGGGGTGATGGTTCATGAGAGCTGGAGACCTGGAGCTCACTGCACGACATTCAGGCAGGCAGCTCACAGGCTGGAGTGCCTCTTCTAGGCACGTCAGCTGTTTGAATCCCTTCAAAGCAACTAAATTGGTCTGTTTACTCAAGGTAGCTTGTCTGGTCTCTGCCTCTTCTGGACAGCTGCTGATATGAGTCTCCACATGGGAGCCCAGCTTAGTGTTTACCAGTAATCCCTATTGTTTATACGTGCTTGGCTGCCAGAAACCTAACGAATCTGGTCAGTTTCGGGAACGTCCTGAAGCTTTAGAGTTGATCACTTTCTGAATTAAACAGATGGAACATTTCACCTCCCTTTAGAACATACTGTGTCTTAATGATCTTCCCTCCAAGATGGGGCTTTCATCCAGAAAGAAATTGCTACAGAACACCACAACCACCACTTTGATGGGTTGCATTTGACTGTGATGGATGGGCACATAGCCAGGTAGGGAAAGAGAGGCAGTGATGTTTGTACAAGCTGGGGATGGATGGATGGATGCAGGGAGAGGTGCCTGGAAATAGATCACAGAGAGTGCTAGTTCGGAGCCATGGAGGATGGCTCTGTGACCCAAACTGTACACACACCTACAATTTAAAATCTGTAAAATGTGCACTTGGCAGCCCAAGGGCGGGTAGGCTCAGCTGCTCATCTGTGACTAGAGAATACACCAGGCTAAAATATTTAGAAGCATCTTGAAGCTTACCTCCAAACCCTGCCTGAGGGAGGTCAGGGCTGAGTGGTGATGGGAGATGTCATTCTGTAAATATGTTTCTTGTATTGGTTAATGAATAAAGTACTGTTGGCCAATGGGAAAGGAAGATAGAAGGGACTAGGAGACAAGGAAGAAAGAGGAAGTAGTTAGGAAAAGTCAACATGGTAGATGAGGTAAGATGAGCCAGTCAGGTAAGATGAGCCACGTGAAAATACTTAGAATAGTAGAAATGGGTTAATCATTAACACAGAGCTAGCTGATAAACAATGATAGTAACTGGCCAACAGGATTGTATCAAATACAGAGTCTCTGTGTGTTATTGGGGGCTGGCGTGGCGGTGGGACCAGACCTGCAGTGAGGGGAAAAAAATGTGCTCGTAACAGAGTGGGGTTTCTTTGCTAAGACAGGCAGAGAAGGTTCCATTAAAAGATTAATTCACTGAGGAGAAATCACACTGGACTCGGAGCAATGGTGACTATAACATGAAGGTCTACCAAGACACCTTGACTAAGCTATTTCTGACAACTTATTTTGGGATGGCATACAGCTATTGAAGACACATGAAGAATAAGAGTTGCATTAGAACAGAACATACTTTGTTTTTCTCACAAAAGACAAAGTATGGGGAAAATTACACAGAAGAGTGATTTGGGATAAGAGAGTGCCACGAGAAATAAAGAATACTACAATGTGAGGTTACAGGAGCTTCCCCTTTTCCCTCTTTGACATAATTAACACTTACAGTGGCTAAAAAGAAGGAGGAAGGGAGGGAGAGAGAGAAGGGAAGAGAGGGAGGGAGGGAAGGAGGAGGGAGGGGGGAGAACCTGCTACTCTCTTGTATACTTTTAGAACTAACTATTCTGTCATCAGTTGCAAATTTTTGCCCAGGGATTGAACACAGGGACCAACTACCCATGGCAGAAGTTACATTAACATGCCTAAGAGGCCTGATATTCATGGGGGCCAGGGGTTCCAAGTACCCAGGGCTCCAGAGATTTGAGACTTCAATGTCAAGCAGCTGTGATGACCTCTCTGGGGCACAAGGACAGCCCTGGGAAGCAGCTCTTTGCTCGCTCCAGAAAGCCAGCATGGTCAGTATTTTTTCTCTTCAAGGTCTGCAATTTAAAACATTGGCGTTCCCCTAGGGATGGACTGATCACCTGCTCCCTGCAGCCAGGGTCAGGAAGCAACACAGGTTCAAAGGCAGCTAATTGGGGTCAAAGATCACTGACAGTTCTGATTTTTGTTTGGACTGCTTGTGTCAAGCAATGAACTATAAAGTTATGCTCTGAGAGAGAAGCATCTAATGGCCTGACAGACAGCTGAACTTGGTAGATAGATGAAATGATTTAGGATCTGCTAAGATGGCTAACTATTTAGGAAATAGTTTAATTCATCATCATCATCATCTGGTATATGTTAAATTAGAGAACTAAAGGGCTTGACTAAGTGACTGAATTTTAAAATTAAAATAATAATAGAAAAAGATCAAGACTTTTCAGGCACAAAATGTAGCTGAAAAGTACCATGGAAAAAATTATAACTGATTTTTCCATATAGATGTGCATTCTTCCTTCTGTATTTACTTTTTAAAAGCCTCATCAGATAAAATAAAAAATATAGAATTGTGTGTTTATAAAATTATTACAAAAGTGGGTTCATGATCTTATGGTAGAAAAAAATTCATAAAACTTAACCACAGCTTCCCTCTTTCTGTGTAAATTACAACCAATAACAGTCATAAACAGGTAATTCTTAAGTTTAATACTGTCTGAAAAGAGCAATTGATAACTTCCCCAGGAACTAAGGAAACCTGAGTGAAAAACAGTTGTTTCTTTTTTTTTCATCAAGTGGCAAGATATTTTAAAAGATAACATATAAATATAACAAAATAAAAAAATTTCCTAAGCACTGTGTAGGTACTATGCTATATTTGTAAAATTTCTTTTCAGCTTCTTTATATTCCAATAAATTGTTCAGAAGTAAAAAGATTTGTGTGTCCCAGTACTCTTTCGTCCACTTAACAAAAATTAGAAATAGTCCAAATAATCTAGAATCTGTATGTGGTAGGCTATCTGATGTTTTAAAAAAGAACAGTGGCAATATATTTTTCACAATCCTCATACAGTAGACATTTCTGACCCTAAAAGGTACCTAAACTTTACCTTGCTTCATGTTGGATCATAGCAGTGAGTTTCCTGGGAATGCTCTATTGAAATCCAGACACTACAATGAAATGAAACAGACTGTCATACTTACAGACTGCTTGGTTTTTAATTTTGTTATTTGAGTTGCTGGCTTAAATTTCACAAACGAACAAAAATCATCTAATGAATTTTGACTGAGTAGTGGAACAGAATGTTTAAGAGTTAAAAATACTTATGGCACTTTCTCTGACATATTTACAATTATAAAATCAAATTGTTGATCAACTCTGGAAAATGATTTGTTTTCTGCAACATCAAATATTTAGTCAGAATTTAATTATTTGTGTAAAATAAATAACACCCATCTCATTAGTATGCAAATTGGCTTTTAAAATAAATGGTAGAGTTATACAGAGAATTGTTTAAAATTTAAAATGACTTATCAGTAAATATTTGGCTTGTATGTCTATATCATATACTTACATACTGTAGTCATGTAGAGGTTTCAAATGGAAATAGATTAAGAAGCAAATGTATACAAGTATTAATAATCTAACCTAGCTGTCTATCTTCCCACGCTTCCCACCATCCTTTATGTGTCTGCAATAGAAAACAGTTACCATAGCAACAGCCTCACCATTCTTTCAGAGATCTGATAGCGGTTTTGTTTTTTTTATCAAGTTGCAACCCAGTCCAATTTCAATCTATTTTTTTTACCTAGAACTGCTCTTGCTGCCACCTGGCGGCCTGTTGGAATCACTGATGAATATTTAAATGCCGTTCTTTCTGTCTTTTAATCTGTACATTTCAAAATGGTTTTAGGTTTACAGAGAAGTTGTAGAGACTATGCATGGAGTTACTGTATGAGATTCACTTACTGTAACTAAGGAATTGACTCAGGCAGTCTTAACTGACTTCAGACTTCATTTAGATACCACATCTCACCAGCATCCTTTGATCACCTATCCAAACTCAGACGCCATGTGTCTCCGATCTGAGAAAACCGACACTTTCCGTGGTTCAGGTGCTTGAGTGGAGCACTATCTAGGCACAGAGCAGGAGGCTCCCTGAGTTTTGTTGGTATCCCATCATTCACCCGGGCTGTGGGTTGGGGAAAACATCAGAGGTTGGGAGCCTTTCTCCTTCTTGCCCCTTCTGTCAAAGGCACCTGATTACAATCAGGCTCATCACTGATGAGGCCACTCTGGTTGTTCAGTCAGGGTGTGTCCTCAGGGTCTTCTAGTGAGAGTCAGAACTTTTAATTTACTGCCCAACGTGTCTGTAGATCATGAACCCGTGCCAGCTCCCAAGAGGAGCAACGCTAAGCTTTAGCTTCCAGAGCTATAAATAAATGAATGAATACATAAGTACATAAAATAGTAATATGTTAAGACCACCATGATAATTAAACACTATTTTGAGGGAGATGCTTTGGGCTATGACAATGCCCTGTTTTGCCCACTGATTTTAGCATTCATCTGGGAATCTCATTTACAGTAACTATAACTCTGGTGTCCCAAAGTATGCACTGAATTCTTTTTGTAAGACTTTCTCCCTTCTCCATGTATGCAGTATAGGATTTTCCCAGTAGAAATTTTAGGGTTAGTTATGTGTATTATCTTATCATCTGTAAATAAAGATGCTTTGACTTCTTTCTTTCCTATTTGAATCCCTTTGGTCTCCTGTAGTTAATTAACCGCTCTAGCTAAGGCTTGGAGTACTGTGTTGAGTAGATATGAAGGGAGTAGACAACCTTGTCCTGTTTCTGATTTTAGTAGAATTATTTTGTGCTTCTCTCCATTTAAGTTGTTGCTGGCTATGGGCTTGCTATAAACTCCCTTTATTATATTAAGGTATGTCTCTTGTATCCCTGATCTCTCTAGGACTTTTATCATGAGCCTCATGTTCAGGAGTAGTTGACCAATACATAATGGACTCCACAGGCTTTTTATTTTTTTTATTTTTCTTTTTGTGTTTTTGGTGTGTGTGTGTGTGTGTGTGTGTGTGTGTGTGTGTGTGTGTGTGTGTGTTTGTATGTGTGTGTATGCACACAGGCGTGCGCGCTTTTATTTAGTTACAGTTTGGTGGCTTATTTTCTTTTTGGATTTGGTTTTATTTCATTCTCTTAGCTCTGGGGGATTTTGTTTTGGCATTGGGATTTTGTTTGTTTTTTGAAAAGGAACTTTAAGTTGGGTGGATAAGGAAGGGGAGAGGATCTGGTAGGACTCAGGGCAGGGAAAGAATATGGTCAAAAAATATTTAAATTTAAGAATTGTTTTGGGTGGGTCTGGAGAGATGGCTAAGCCATTAAAGGGTAAGCTCACAACTAAAACTATAAGAATTATTTTAAATAATAAAAATACAATATAAAAAGTTTTGAAAGGTTAGTCCATGATCATAATGGCAGGAAGTAGACAGGCATGGTGGGCCGGTGCAGCAGCTGGGAGCTTTATATCATGATCCACAGAGAGAGGAAGCAGCTAGGCTTGGCATGACCTCCTGAAAACTAAAAGACCATCGCCGTGACAATTCCTCCAACAAAGCCACACTTCCTAATCCTTCCCACTAACTGAGGACCAACTATTCAAATACAGAAGCCTACAGGGGCTACTCTCATTCAAACCACAACATCTCACAGGAAAATGTCAACCTTTAGGAAAGGAAGAGCCAACCAAAGAAAGGAATTGTCAGCAATAGGCTGTAAGGTACAGGCAGGAGGCCAACTGTGGACTTCCCTGGTATTGGGTTTCTTTTCGATTGTACCCACCCACCACCACCACCAATTCAGTCCAAACTTCAGGGGAAAGGAAATGTAAAGTGGTGTGTGTTGCCTTATGGAGACATCCTAAAATGGTTCCATAAGTGTCTTAACAAATACCAGTGCAGGAACCCCACTGGACTGTTAAGCGAAAGCTCCCACTACAGATACAAGATTTCTCCTGACTTTATCAGCAAATTCTGTGGCTACTCTCTGGAAATATGTATGTGAGCCAAGGGATATTGAAGGAACCATTTTAAGTAGACAAAAAGCAAAAGCTTTGGCAAGAAGCCCCTGTTTTGTGCATTTTTAAGAGATAAGAGCATTCTTTGGAGGGGATTCAGGCTAGGGATGATGTGGGGTTTATTTTGAAACTCCCTATCCACTGTGTGGAGCCTGGTACAGAGCAGGTATTTGTTGAACAGGTTTTAAAGCATGTGCTGAGCGTGTGTCCCTTTTATATCTGTTGGACCTGAGGTAGGGAAGAATTGGCTTGTAAGTAACAAGGTGTCGGAAAATTAATGGCTGCACCAGGAACTAGACCTGTAGCTTTACTTCCAGCTTTCACTGTGCTGAGTGGACCACGCAGTGGTAAACCTGCCACGACAATGAAGACATTTCCACTGTCCCCAAATGCTTCTCTAGTCTTACCTATTTTAGAACATAGCATAGGAATCTAATAATGTACAGCCAGTGAGCCTGGCTTCCTGTCACTCAGCACAATACATTTGAGACTCATCGGTGCCTATCAATTGCTCATCCTGTTTTTCAGACTGATGTTCTATAACATTAAAAAAAAAAATCTACCCACATCCTGGAGGTACATTGTGGTGTTGTCAGTCTTTGACAACACAAAAACCTCGGCCATCATCGTGTCCTGTGGAGAAGGGAGCTGGGTGTGCAGGCACAGTTAAGGCTGTCCACCTTGGGTAAGAATGGTGCTGGATTTTTTAGAGGATGCAATCTAATCGCCAAGTTCTCAAAGCAGAGATATGTTCCCAGTTCTGCTGAGAAGTACTAACACCTCTAGCTATGCTCAACCTCACTAGCAGCAAACACTAGGCTAGAACTGGAAAAGACGTGCCATGGCAAACGTGAAATCCAGCATTTCTTTCACTCGGCATGCATTGGCTGTGCCCAGTGCGCAGGCCTGAGAATGCTGGGAGTTAGAGTCAGTGCCCCAACTGACATAAAAGCACCAAGACCCAACATTTTTATTTATGCAACAATTAGAATGCTGTACCCTGGATTTGTGTCAAATTAAAGAGGTGTGGAATTTTCGAGCTTATGATGATTCAGCTTATGATTCTTTAAATTTTATAATGGTGTGAAAGCCATACCCATTCAGTAGAAAGCATATTTTGAGTTTTGATTTTTTTTTTCAGGACAGCATCTAGCTTTGTGACTCAAGCTTATCATCCTCCTGCCTCTGCCTCCTAAGTGCTAGAATTCCAGGTGAATTTGATGTTTTCTTCTCTAACAACCAGCAGTACCATACTGTCTGGAGAGGCTGGGTGGTGGCAGCAGGAACCGAGGCCCTCAGCCAGCTGCACTGCCACACCCTATTGTGTGTAGTGTGACTCAGCTGTGATGCTCAATGGTTTAGACAGGGTGGTGTTGTCAACCTACAAAGGGCTCATCAGGATGTATTCCCATCATTAAAGAGCATCAGTATTGTTCAAATAATAATTCCAATGGCCTCATTTTTACAGGAAACAATCAGAAATGACAGGTGGCATCGCCAAGATCCAAGCGGAGGAAGAGTGCATGGGTCTTCTGTCTCCTTGATCATAAAGGGAACAAGCAACCAGAGACCTCTCTTTTTCTGTCTTCATTAGCAGGGTAGTAAGTGTTGGGTACAGGTAGTTAACACGGTTGGACTAAGGAGGCGCAGGCTGATTCCAGTGATGTTGCACTGCTGAATAAATGATTCCATATGAACAGACCATGTCCTACATGTTCCCTACATGAACAGATCATGTCCCCTTACCTGCTTCAAGACGCACGAAGGGGTCCTGTAGCAATGCAATCCCATTGTCACAGCCACAGGCATCTGCTCAGGGTCCTGGTCCCTGTAACTCAATGTCAATATCATCAGAAACTGTTTGCCTGGGACAGAATTTGCTAGCCTTGTTTGTTTGTTTGGTTGGTTTGTCCTGGAAATGAAAAGATTAAAGTTCTTAGATGGTCTCAGGTCCTTTCCAGCTTGGAAGTGCTAAGATGGAGCTGGGCGCTTGTGTGAGGTTTAAGCAGAAGGAAGCTGAAAGGAGAAAGGTTTGCTCCCTGGTCCCTGGTTCTTTACTTCCCAGTGTCTGAAGCTGCCCCTGCAATACAAAAGCTCTTTGTGTCCTGACCCTTTAACAAGAGCCTTGCACTCACCTTCTTCCCTAACCCCTCTCTTTTGTTTCTTTTGATTCCCCATCAATGTTGGGTTTCTAATAAACCTTCTAAACGTCTGTGTCAACCTTTCTTATACATTACTGGGTACTGAGCGTGGAAAGAAAGTTCACTGTGTTTCTACACAAATCACTGTGAGCTTTATTTTGACCAAACAAATGAAAGAGAGAGAGAGCTCTTATTACTTAGAATAAAATGTAGACATCAAAGCCCAGAATTTCTCTTTGGTCAGCCTTCCATTGTGTTGCTGTCCTCCCAAGGGCTGGACACCCAACACTCCCACAGAGGTTCTCAGGGCACAGACACTGAAGCTGGAAATCCAAGTCTTGCTCCTGGGGGGTTTCCTCACTGCCTTCCCAGGGCTTATGTTTGCTACAGCCTAAGAAGGTGTGTCTGCAAAGAGAATAAAGAAGTCTGACTCAGGTTCCCTGCTGCGCGGGCCTATGCCTGGTCCAGTCCTCCCTCCCTCCCCAGCTGCCATGGCCAGCGGAGCTGTGAAACCAGAGACCAGACCAGCCTTGCAGGGGGGAGAGATTCCCAGCCTCCTGGATGCTGGTGGCAATGGGTCCTGCTCTCAAGTGCTGCAATCTTGTGGCTCAGAGCAACTCCGGACCATGGACACCTGGGCGGCTCAGTTCTCAATCAGCTGCTTCCCCTCTGTCTGTCTTCTCAAGTATCTCTGTCCATTTTTCCTTCCCCACTCACCCTCAACTGCTTTTCCTTTCCGTTCTTCCTCCCCTGCAGCCACTGTCTGACCTCACTCTCCCCCCTCCCTCCTGTCTCCCTTGATTCCCTTTTCTTTCCTTCTCTCTTACCTTGTCCTCATCTGGGGTCTCACCAAAGAGTTTCTTAGCAGCTCCCCAATCAATGGTGGCCACACCAGATGTCCAGGAGCCACTGCAAAAGGCACCTACATTCTTGATCTTGGGGCAACTGTATTTGTCTTTGGGTTTTCCCTTTTGGTCTTAGGGTCTCTCTCTCTCTCTTTCTCTCTCTTTCTCTCTCTTTCTCTCTCTCACTGTATATATGTATGTATGTATGTATGTATGTATGTACACACACACATATATATGCATATATTCACATATATGCATATATATACATATATATATATATATATATATATATATATATCAGTGTGTGTCTGTGTTTGTCCCTCTCTCATACCCTAAAAGCTTCATTGTAGAAAGTCAATAGTAGATCAAGACTGATTTCCTTGGGACTTTGGGGAAAGGAAGGTAGCTAGTAACTTCTATTTCATATTGTATCGTGTTTTCTATATTGTAGAGTGCGGTGACCCTCTTCTTCATTTGGGCAGAGAGTTCCCAAAGCCTTGAGGTCCACCCCCACTTTCATTCCCCATGACCAGTGGTGACTTTCAGGCTTCACTCTCCATGCTGCTAATAGAGGCTTGACAAAGCAAATGCCTTACTCTTTAGCAGGAGAAGAGATAGTTCTAATATCACCTGGGGTCCTGGTAGGGCTGCTGGGTTTCAGAATAAAAGAGCCACATCTTCAGTACCTCCCTCCAGGACTAGGCAGGCACCCCCACCTCATTGGGTACTGGCCGCCATGGCATGGAAGGCTTGTGTATTCAGTCACAAAGAAGCAGGCATCCAGATGCCTGGTGACACTAGAAAATTTTAGTATGCATTCTCCACTGCTTCCCAGGCTAGCATCCTGGCCTCCTGGGTCTTGTGTCTATATCAGAGGCCACAAGACTGTGTGTGAAGGTCTTCTGAGGGGTCCTGTGGCTTTGCTGGTGTAGGTTTAAGTGAGGCACGTCTGCTGTTACACTTTGCCAGATTTCAATAGCCATCATCAAAGGAAATGAATCTTGTTTCCATTAGTTATTTCATGATAAATGTTGACAATTAATTGAATTTAATAGTCTCAGGATGTGTTGGCGCTTTTCCCTGCAGGTGGAATGTTCTTTTCACTATTGATGAAAAAAATGCTTAAAATAATTCTCGGGGACAGAAATATCAACATTTTCATCTCTTATGAAAACAAAGAACTAGGGAGATGCTGTCTTTGTTATGAATTGAAATGGAGATTATAGAAACAATTCTTGGGAGGAAAGAACCGGCTATCTATTAAAATGTGTTTAAATGCAAGTGTGAAATAATCTATCATTCTGAACATTCTAGTGTTTTCTTGAGATCATAGAGAGTAACTATTACCCGTGCTGAAGTCTAGCCCCCTAATCTAGCCCCATGTCCTCCGTTCCTGTGATGTGTGCTGTGCACAGAGTCTAACTTTTCAGTCAGAGGTGAAGGTTTGAATCTAAGTTCTCAGGCTTCATCCTTCAGCTCCCACTCAGAGAGTTATACCTTGTGTTGATTAAACCATACAATGAGAAAACGCCTTGCAGGGCTCACTTAGTGCCTGCCCGGCTCGGGGAGAACAAGGCATCCACTCCTAGGCTGTGGTGGCCTTACTCCAGCAAGCCACTAGGTGGTGTGCGCTCAGAGAGCTACTACTCTATTGCATGGCTCTCCTAAGTGTTCTGTTTCTCTCTAATTAAATTAAGCCCAGTCATTTTGGTACAAATGAAGGGATGGCCATTACTCTACTACCAAAACATACATCTATGCAGATTTGTACGATGAGTAATACAGGCAGAAATGAAGAGAGAGAGAAAGGAAGAGAGCTCATATTCTAGAAGAAGGAAGCACTTTAGAGGCAAAAAACAAACAAAAAAGCACAACATAGAAAGAGATGGGGGAGGGATGAGAGGCAAGAAAGAATCCACAAGCAAAGTACAGACAGAGAAGCAGACGAGTGACCCTGGGAGAGAGGAAGAGCACATGTTCCGTTCTGAAGCCAAAAGAGAAGCAACCTTTCTCTCTGAGACCGGGAGCCATGAGGGCAGAGGCCCCAGAGCAGACTAGAGGTCTGGTCGTTCAGCCTGTGAGACCCAGCATGAAGGCTACTCCCCATAACCTCTCCTCTCTCTCTCTCTCTCTCTCTCTCTCTCTCTCTCTCTCTCTCTCTCTCTCTCTCTCCCTCCTTCCCTCCCTCCCTCCCTCCCCCCCTCTCTCTCTCTTCCTCCCTTTCTCCCCCTCTCTTCCTTCCTCCCCCTCTCTTTCTTTCTTGATCTAAGATGCCTTCATTCCCTGTCTTGCAGAGTTAAGCTAAGTGAGTGGCTGCTCCTAGGACACTGGTAGGTCTACTGAGCAGGACAAGGTGTCCAGATGTGCAGATTTTCACTCTAATCATTCTTAGTGAGAAACCACTCATGGGAACTTAAAAACACTCTATTTTAATTTATTATTATTATTATTATTATTATTATTATTATTATTATTGGTGGTGTACGTGTGTATATGTGACAAAACATACTTAGAGATTACAGGGAAACTTTGTGTATTCAGTTCTCTTCATCTACCTGAATTCTTGGGCTGGAACTCAGCATTCCAGGATTACAAAGGAAACCTTTCACCCACTGCGATATATTTTCTACTCCCAAAATGTGGGAAATTGTAAGGCTTAAGATTAATTCTCCAAGACACAGGGTTGAGTTCCAGAAGTCCGGGATTGTAGTTTCCTGTTGGGAGGGTGGGGAGTGCAGTGCTCCATGCTAGTCAAGCTGTCTAAAACATCCCTTTAAGGGTTTTCCCTGAGCTGTTTCTCAAAGCCACAGAGAGGAGGTAAAGGCTGAGCTTGGAGCATGCTTCTAGGCCTCTGTGCTCTGTATCCCATCCACTCTAGAGCCTGAATTGGAGTCCACAGGTGTGTACAAGGAGGAAAGGCCATGTCCACATAAGCCATAAACACTCCTGCCTCTTCTACCCACCAGGGCAGATTTCTTTCCCTAGGACTGGGGTTGGGGAAGAGAAGAGGGGTTGGGCATCTATGGCATGGGAGATAAAAGAAAAAGATGGAAACGGTCAGATTCCTACAAGCTTGCTGCTCGAGGAATGGCTTCAACTCAGTGGAGGAATCGAGTGCCACAGGCTCCCGAGGCTGGGGCCATGCTTCTGGGCCAGTGTGTGACAAGGCAGAGTGCCTCTGCTTCACCTCAGCATGACTGGTGTCGCTTCAGCGCATACTCATTTGTCGTGAGAGCCCGCAGAATGTCAGCAGCCATTTTCATAACATGTTTATGGAGCTGGAATGTAGCGGTCTGGCTTGGTGGCATTGGGAACTGAGTGAGTCTCTCCAGATCTCAGCTCTTTCATCTGTTAGGTGAAGCTCAGTTATGAGCGTGGCTCAGAAAGTAGATATAAGATATTATAGAGGGCTTGGTGCAGTGCCCGGCACAGAGATATCATCATAACCACAATAGACAGGCTTGGCTTCATCACTACTTCAAGCAGCTTTAGAGAATATACCCAGCCATGAACATTTAAAGTAATTTTGTGGTTGTTTTTCTTTATTTTACATGCCAAGTTACTGCTGTTTTTGAAGGGCAATTTGTAAAGCAGAGACGAGAAATTTAGCAATGGAATGAAACAGCTGACTGAAGGAGCTGGTTACTCTTCCAGAGGACCTGAGTTCAATTCTCAGCACCCACATCTTGGCTCAGAGCTGACTGTTACTCCAGTTCCAGGGTATCCAGTGCCCTCTTTCAGCCTCTTTGGGCACCGGGCACTCATGTGGCACACAGACATATAGGCAGGTAAAACACCCAACACATAAGAAATCCACCTCCCAAAAGAACCCAAAGTCAAAAACCTCCCAAACCGAACAACAAAACCCACCCAACTACATAAAGTGCTGAGTTACCCGAAGGTTAAAATACTAAAGAAAAACTGCCAGTTCATGGCAAAAGTTTCAAGTACAGTTCATTCATGCACATTTGCTTTGCCACTAGCTATGCAAAGAACTGGGTTCTGCACAAGAGTATGTCCTCAGCTAGAACTTTAGTTTAGTCCTTTATTATCTGGTAAGGGGATGTATCCGGAGACTCAGGGGTGCCTGAGACAGTGGGAAGTAATGAGTTCCTACTAAGTTTCTGTAACTTACGTCTCATCCACTCGGACTGGTTAGTCTATAACTTAGGCATAGTAAGAGGCTAGCAACCATAATAAAGTAGAATGATCCTAGCAATATATCATAATAAATGTTATGTGAATGTTCTCTTTATTCTCTCTTAAGAGTTGCTTCAACAAAAGCATCGTGACAGTGCAGCTGTCATCCTGTAGCCAAGATGGCTACAGACTGATAAAAGGCAGGAAGCCTATCTCAAGGATACCCTCTTCTGAGCTATGGTGACACAGGAGACCTAGGAAGTCTGGGGCAAAGTCTCTGCTTTCTGCTGGCTTGGTTGTCACAGGGCCAGAGCCTGCAGCTCCTGTCGCCACTCTCTGAGTATGAGAAAGGGGAAGCCAAGCAAAGATAGATGGTGACTGGTAAGCCATTAAAGTTTCCAAACCTTTAATTTGTAAAATAGGAATGTGTTTCCATGTGTTAATCCATTTTAAGTTGGGATGTACAACACTTTGATGCCAAGATTTCAACACCCATTCCCAAATCCTGTCCCTCCCTCATTGTGGTGCAGATTTAAAGAGAACCTCCAGGAGTGAACTAGGCCAGAACCAAAGAAGGTTGCCACGTGAGTCCCCAGTGTCTACAAGTAACACCAGCATCAGCATTTTTGCTAGGACATTCCTGGAAGTCAGAAGTGCTGAGTTATTTATCCAGGGAAGGCATTGGAAGGCATAGAGAAGTAGGGCCATGGAAAGGGGTTGGCATTTCACATAGAGCAATGGTAGGGATGCATAATGTGTATCTGTCACACACCAAGGACAGCAGCCCATAGAATGAGCACTCCTGGCTGGGACAAAGAAAAAGCAGCCAGACAGGCTGAGGTGAGGACGGCTACAGATCTTGGGTGCAGCTGTAGCATGTGGACTTTGCCTGTAGATACAGAGTATTGCTGCATTGCGTGACCTGACAAGTCAGCATGAATGTAACAGATCCCTGGCCTCTGACAATGACATGGTAGGACGTCCCTGTTCTAGGACACTGCAGGGATGCAGGCTCAGTACAGCCCAAGCGAAGCAGGCAGAGTGGAGCTGGGCAGGCCAGGGCAGAGACCGTTGTAAGGTTCACTGTGAGCCTTGTTCTTTCCCGCTCAGGGCCTTCTCCTTGCAGGCACCAAGTGCCAGTTTTAAAGCAGCAAACCCTGTTGCAAGAAGAATGGAGTTTCCCCAGCAGAATTTGCTTTGTTTGGCATGCGGCAGGAGATTATCAGTTTGCTGTTTCTGCTCCCACCACACCCTCTGACTCACCCGGTGGGCCACAGGCATATTCTGCTCCACACTAAAATAAATTTCTCCGTTTCCTGTATTTAAGTAATACATTCAGTTGATATTAATTTATACTTTTTATTGTTTGTTATTTTTGTTTTAGACAGAAGCTTACCATAGCTTCTATAGCCAAAGCTGACCTGGAACTCAAACTGTCTTGCAGGCTAGATCTGAATTCCTAACAACCTCCTGCTTTCGATAGAATCACAGGCCTTAAGTTACCATACAGATTTGTGTGTGTGTGTGTGTGTGTGTGTATGTGTGTGTGTGTGTGTGTGTGTGGTATCACTGAAAAGAAGCCCTCAGAGACTGCTGCTTTTAAAAACAAAGAGGAATGAGCATTTGTGAATTTGACTTTCAGATGTTATGAGATGTGAAAGGTTGAGTGAGGAGAATTATGAGGTAATTTCAGGTCTTATGTGGTTGCTTTATTGCTTTTGTGAGTCTGGGACACAGCTGAGCCGTATCAGGCCCTCGTACTTAAAAAGCACCATGCCCCACTCCTGATGAACCCTGTAGTGGTTTGTGTGTGAAAGATTCCCCACAGGGTCATGTGTTTGAACATTTGGGCCATTTTCACCACATTTATGTTTGGGGAGATTAGAGGACATTTAGGAGGTGGGAGGGTCTTATGTGAGTTGCTATGGGGAGGGTGGGTCTTAGGGGTTATAGATGGGCCCCGCTTCTGCAGATCTATTCTCTCTCCCTCCCTTCCTCCCCCTCCCTCCCTCCCTCCCCTTCCCTCCCTCCCTCCCTCCCTCCCTCCCTCCCTCCCCTTCCCTCCCTCCCTCCCTCCCTCCCTCCCTCCTCCCTCCCTCCCTCCCTCCCTCCCTCCCTCTCTCTCTCTCTCTCTCTCTCTCTCTCTCTCTCTCTCTCTCTCTCTCTCTCGCTTCCTGGTTCCCTAAGATGTGAGTAGTCCCAACTTCACATACCCACTGCCATGAACTCCACCATTCTTTTTCTGCTCTGATGGACTATAGTCCATCAAGGCGGGAAATCATTTTTGACCGATGGAGGAGGGCCCAGCCCACTGTAGGCAGCATCATCCCTATACTGGGGCCTCAGCTGTGTAAGAACAGTGGCTGAACAAAACCCTGGAAGCTAGCCTGTTTCCTGCCTCTGCTCCTGCTAGAGTCACCACTGTCCCGACTTCCTTCAATGACTGACTGTGGTTGGGACATGTAAGTCAAATAAACTCTTTCCTCCTCAAGTTGCTTTTGGTCATAGTGTTGATCATAGTAACAGAAAGCAAGCTAACACACACACACACACACACACACACACACACAAACACTGCTCTTCATAATATAATTTTTAAAACTACTATTTAGCTTTTCTTTTTTATTTACTTGCAGCCTCACCTCCACCTTGCCCATAAATACAATTTAAGAAGTCATTTCAGCTGAAATGCTGGATTCACATAGCAAGCAGTGGTCATTAAGGTCACAGAGGGACAAGCATGCTGGACATCTGCTTTAACCCACTGGTGTGGCCGGAGACGATTCAAATGTGTGCTGTACAGAATGGGATGCTTCTGTGGGTCGTGCAGAGTTGGGATACCAAAAGCAAAGTGAAAACAGCTAACAGCAAACCTGTGACTACCAAGTTCACGAGCAACAAGACTCTGAAACGGACGCAGGGCCCAGGACATCTGCAGGTAGAGAACAGCCCTCTCCCAAAGGAAACCAGCTGTTGGCTTCAAGTGACTGTAGGTCCCTTGTGCAACGTTAGGCTGTTGTTCATTAAAACATAGAAAACACCCCACAACTCAGCCTGCTAGTGTCAGTATTGCTGGAATGGATGGCACCTATGCTCATGGGGTTGGGCTAGGTACCACAGAAATGCCACCAACCTGAAATGAAGCCAAGGAGCATGTTGTTATGTCCCTGCTCTTCACCCTTCAGTTTGGAAAGCCAGAGTCTTTTCCAGTTTTGCTAACAAAAATAGAAACTGTCTCTCCATTGCACAACTATCATTTTCTGAAGTGAACAGCAAGAGTCAGGATAAGGCCAGAGAGCCTGGAATTCACTAGAGACACACAAGGTCAGTGTGCAAAACCCAGCAGCATCAACTAACACCACCCAGACACCAGGGCACATGAAGCAGTTAATTTTGCATCTGACCTAAATAAATTACTATTCAGAATCCACAAGGATGAAAGGGGAAGGGAGGGGGCTTAGAAAACCCACCCAGTATGCAGGAAGTGTGGGAGCAAGGAGGTGTCTGACAATCTGTGAAGCAGTTCTGCAGGTGGGTCTCTGTGTTCGAGGATGGACTGGTCTACAGATTGAGTTCCAGGACAGCCACATCTTCACAGAGAAACTCTATCATAAAAAAAAAACAAAACATCCATAAGCAACTGGAGAAATCTCAAGCAAAACAAAGTGATGGTGTCACTAATGAGAAAGTGAGGGAGGGCCTAAGAAGAAAAGCACCCCTGGGCTGTTTTCAATTTCCACAATTCAGATGTAACAACAGCTAACTGATTGGTCTAATTTTCTGCAAGTAGTGTTTTTGCATAATGATGCTGTGAATAATCTTTCTTCAAAATGGGACCACAGAAACTTTTCACTTAATCTGCCTTAATTGCGATGAGAAGTAACAGTATTTGTCTTTGGAATATTATAATAACTCCGTTAGGCAACCCAATGACATTGTTCCTCTATGCTACACGATTTCACACTTGGCCAAGAAGAGCCAGCATAACAGATTCAGTTGAGTGCTCCTGGCCAGTGGGAGTTTGTGCTTGTTACTGGAAGCTCTCCGCTTCTATCAGAACTGTTGCAATACTCTGTGGTTTGAACTGGGGCAGAATGTGTAAGCCTCCGTTGACTAGCAGGGATCTGCAATTGAAAGCACCACACTGGTAACAGAAGACAGTCATGTTGAGAGCTTAGGTGAATTCACAGTAACAGCTCACAGGGCTTAAATGAAGACGGCCAAGGAAACAGGGTGGAGCTTACCAGGCATCCTAGTGATGTGGAAGTGGGAAGTGTTTGTCATCATGAAGTGTTGCACGAACTACACAGCGGCCAGGAAGAACCAATCGAAATTAGGAGGCTGCAGCTGGGATCTTGTCATTGTCCCATGGTGTATCAATCTGGAGGACAAGAAATTGTCATCCCAGAACCTAAGAAACATGGCCTCCATGATCCTTTATGACAAGTGCAATCCCTGGAATCAGCTAGGGCTCCACTTGCCCAGCTAATCTATCCCCCAACTGATGGGATATGTGTAGAGTACAAAATATTGGGATTATCTTTTCTATATTTAACTTTATAGTGTATCAATATGTTCCAGATAACTTTGCATATCATATATACATACATGTATATGTAACCTATATATAACCTCTTTCTAAAGGTTCCACAATGTTCCTTTGTATTAACTTACCATAATTTTTCAAATCACCTAGTGATTAATCGACACTTGACTGTTCCCAGTTTTCTGTTACAAACAATACTGCAGTTGCTGTCACCCTTTAAAGTTATAATATTGCTTTCCTATTTATCTAGCTTTTGTAACTTTAATTTTCCATATCACACAGCATCGAGGGACCATTAACAAGCTTTGTACTTCATGACTCGGGTTGCTTCATTTTTAATTTTTTCATGGTCATAAATTTCTGTTTCTATAGCTGTAGGACCTTTGTACTTCCTTCTCTCTGAGCTCTTGGCGCATCCATCTGTGCATTTTCCTAATAGCTATAACAGTAGTTGTAAATAACCTGTTTTTAGAACCCCGACAAAGCATACTTACCCATGTGATCACACGATCAGGAGGAGGAGGAGCAAAGTTCTGATGCTGTGGCTGACCTTGCATGGGTCTCCTCTGTCTGCAGGGGATTGGTCAGGGGCAGCATTCACTGGTAAGGACAAAGGCAGCCAGCCCTACAGTAGGGTTTGAGGGTGTGGGCGACTAATTGATGTGCCTCCTGGGGACTTCGTTTTTTGTGGAAGACCTTGTTTTATGTGCATGATTTGTTATACTTTGGCAATTTACAAATAAAACAGTCTGTTTCTAGCTTTACTATGCAAGTCTACAGTGGCTCAGTCCTCACCTCAGAAGGCTCCCCCAGGTACTTCAGGCCATTTGCTTGGCTACTGACTTCCTAATTAACCATTCTACTTGGCCAATTTGGCATCACCCTACAGAATGAAGACCCTTCTCTCCTATCCTTTTCTGAGTCTCCACAGATTGCCAAGCAAGGCTGTTGACACAACAGACTTGACTGAAACTGGAGGCTCACAGAGACTGTGAAGTGTGGAGAAGAAGCCAGAAAGTGGGTACCAACACATGGCATCACTAATCCTGCTCCTCCCTGCCACAGAGCAGAGCGTCTTCTCCAATTGTTATCTCCCAGAGTTTTCTTCAATGTCCTCAATCCTGTCTCCTCAGCAGACAGGAAAGACCCTGTCAGCACAACAGATGTATGCATCTCTTTCCAAGGAAGTTCATTCTTCATCTTCAGAAAGCTTAGCCCTTCACTACTGAAACCACTTTCCCACATCCCAGAAGAAGCAAAAATAGAAATAGAGGAAAGTCTTTTGGTTTTTGTTTGTTTGTTTGTTTTTATTCACTAAAGACGACATTTTTTTTCCTAAGAATCCTGCAGTTGCACCCTTAATGCAAAGAGGAGAAACAGCAGACAGTCCTTAAGACAGTGGGAGCATTTCCTCCTACCCTTGTTGGATGCTTTCCCCTTTAGGCCTGTGGGAATGCTGACCTCACACAATACTTACAACTGAAATATTCTAACTGGAGCTACGGGTGCACAGACCACAGGATTCCACAGTTTGGTAGACAAGACTTTAAGTATCACAATGTTTAAAGATGATACAATTCTTATTTGATGTTTTTGCTTTTAAACTACACATTTCTGTTGGCTGGATTTTGAGCATTGGCTTGTGATAGTGTATACTATCATGAGTCGTGATCAATATTTTTGTTAGTATCTTGGTATAGCAACTGGAGATGTGTGTCTCATAAGGAGATGGATGTATATGTGACATTCCCCTCTCATCTTTCCATACAAAATGTCCCAAAGCTTTCATTCTTCTAATAGTGTATGAGTAAGAAGGCTAGACAGATGGATAGGAATTTTCCACCAAGTTCAAGTTCAGTGAGTTTGAGAATCAATAGATTTGCACCAGGGAGAAAACCTACCAAGAGTGTGCTCTGAATTATAAATCCCATGAGTTCAGAGATCCTGGAAGATTCTAAAGAAGTCATCTACTAGATGCCTCTGGACAGTGAGTAAGAGCAAAAGCCACAGGGCTTCTGCGTGACAGCCATGTCACAGGTGCTTCATGACAGTAGGTGATTCAGGAAGGGACTGAGCCAGGGCCCACAGCTGTGTAGCCAGCAAAGTTTGCCTGTCCTGTCCTTTGAGAGAAAACTGAAGAGATAGGAAATTGTGGTTACATAAGACTGGGGGAGAAAGAGATTTTGTGTAAGGATAGCCTGATATTTTCTGATCGATATCTACAGCAAATATCTCAGTCTTTATCTAAAGTACATGTTATTATTTGTATGTAAGCGTTTTTCCTACCACATAGAAATACCTGCTAAATACACATCTTTCTATTCTGATATATGACTTTTACAGGCAGAGTTCTCTTCCTATCACAGCCACATGGACATATCCTTTTCTACTCTTTATACTTTATCAGCATAGCAGATAAAACTCAAGGCAGACCTGTACACACATCCATGCACACACACAAGCACACACACACACCATATGTAATTCAAAGTAAATAAAAAAGCCCCCCCCCAAAAAAAATCACCACAGCAAGATGGGAGGTACAATGTAGACAACAAAGGTAAGACAAACACCTCAAAGAACTGAGAGTGAGCTATAAGGCCCCTTGGGAACGCAGAGCTTCCCACACTAGAGTCAGCTCCTTTGTAGAACCCTTGGCATGGCCATTGACCTCTACTGTTCTGCAGAGAACAGAGCGACAACACTGTATGGATGGCTAATGGCATGGGCAGTCCTGAGTGACATGGGTATCCAAAGGTGCTGAAACGTCTCAACAAGGGTCTACAGAGACAACCCGAAGCTAGGCTGTGTGTGTGTGTGTGTGTGTGTGTGTGTGCTTAAGCCAAACCTAGAGTCCTTGAGAAATGTTTATTTTGTTAACATGACCTTGGCTTTCTTTGAATTTGATGTATTATCTGTGCTTCCTATAAGTATGATTATTATTGCTTCTATTTGTGATAAGAACAAAATGCAAAATGATTTCTGCTTCCAACACTATAAGATAAATGTTATTATCCTCGTTTTACAACCAAAGATCACCCAGGAAGAACAAAGTGCCAGGCCCTGTGTGACTCACCCTCCCCACATGGATTCAAGCCAAGTCACACAAAGTGCCATACTCAGCTCCTGCCCATGACAAGGCTGTGGTTTTAGCTCTTCCTGACCCTGGGATGTCAGGAGAGGCTGTTGCATTTCAGATTTCCTGCTACTTTCAAAATAATGAACCCTTGCATCGTCCCATTTCAAGCATGCCAAAGAGAAATAGGATGGTCCTTATAAAGAGCTCAAAGAAATATACAGTTCTGTGACTCTGCAAGCTTAAGAAAAATTGACACTTCCAAGAAACATACTTACCCCTAAAGACAAAGGTAAATACACACCCAGGGTGCTCCCAGTGGGGTTTGAAATGACAGTGTGGCTACAAGCAGTCACAAGTGCCAATAGCTCTGGTCCAAACTTACTTGGTTGTTGGAGGGCGTCATGTATCACACAGACATATTCAGTGGACCTCATTACTCAGTTTCCACATTTTGATATTCTCACTGGCTGACATTTGTTTGCAGCCCTAGAGTCCATTCTTGTGAGACTTATGTAATCATTCACCGCCGTGTGGAGAACACTAGAAAAGGTGTCAGCCACGTATTTACATTTCCGAGCCAGTGGACCCAGGGTATGCCCAGCCTACCTGGTGTTGGCTTTCACCTTTCAACCAGTACCCTTTTCCTGTTACAGTCTTGTGCCTTTCATTGTCAATTACACTGTTTAACTTGGGCCCCAAGCATTACAACGAAGGACTGTGTAATGTTTAGAAGCAAGATGCCCCTGACAGAGGAAATATGTCAGTGTGTTTCACTCAGTTAGCGCTGCAGGCACTGTTAAAGCTAATGAGTCAACGATGTATATTAAATATGATTTCTTCTAAAAGATACCTCATGCTTATTTGATTAACAGGAAAATTGCTGTGAGAGGAGGCACATGGGAACTGACATCATGTTTCTCCTGGAAACAATGGTTTGCTACTGCCTAACTTGGTGAATCACTGATCTGGTAAAGCAGAGACTGTACAACATAGCTATCACAAGAATGAAGAACCTATTATATGTTTATATGTATAGTATGATTGTGCATGTGTGTATTGACTGTCTTATCCTAATTCACTGAAGTCTTAGAAAACTAAGTCTATATTATTTATTAATAATTCTTAGAGAAAATCATTACCAATTAATAAAGTATATTTATCTTAATTAGGGATGAAAGTTCTTGGGATTGGATTTGTATTTAACTAGCCATTCTTTCAATCACTACTAACTTCATTGTACCAACACAAGAATGTACTTGACTACTGTCTAGGAGCCTGAGATGCTGGATGGCTGTAACAGTTTGCAAATGTTACTGCAAAAATATTTCCTTGGTATCTTACTGCATTCCAAGCAACATTTTTATTCCAGACATCTGTCCAAGAGTTGGTTATCTAGTTAATAAATGGACATTTGAACATAATATTCCATTCATATCTCTTTGGACCGTGTATCTTTAAACAACGTAGCAATACCCTTAAATGTCAACTCCCACTGAGTCAGACCCTCCACAGACTGACACCACCTCTCCGGTAGGCCCAGCCTGAGCATTCCAGGTCCAATTTTCTCTCTGCTCCCAAAGGAGGGTGGAACGGACTCTTGTCAGTTTTCTTATCTTGCTATAACAATCACCTGCCAGGAGCTTCCCAGCATCTTCGGTTTGCACTCTTCGAATGCATGGCTTAAGTTGACCTGAAATCAGGGAGAGTTATCAACTAAGCATAGACTTAAAAAGAGCAAAGAGGGAGGCAGGTAATTGGTTCATTAGACAAAGTGTTTTCTGTACAAGCTTGAAGACCTGAGTTTCAACCCTGAGAACCCACATAAGAACCAGGGATGAAGACAGGTGATCACAGTAGCAGGCTGATGAGGTAGACAGGATCCCTGTGGGCTGGCTGCCTAACCAGTCTGGCCAATTTGGATTCAGTGAGAAACACTGATGTATAAGAAAAGATAGAGGGTGACTGAAGAATACATTCCTTGTTGATCTCTGAGCACTCACATACATATGTGCACACATACAGACAGACACACGCACACACACTGAGATACCCATAATTTAAAATAAGAGATTTAAATTTCTCATTTGTTGTTTAGTCAACTCTGCAGTTAAACTCTCTTGTAAGAAGCAGCTGAAGGAGCCTAAGACAGGGTCAGGTTGTATTCTAATGGATGAGACTATTGAGCTGTCTCCAATATGCAGATGCCTCTAGTGTGCCTGAGTGTTCTCATCTGTGAAGGTTGAAGAAGGGAGTTTTCTTTGGTGCCTGCTTATCTGGGTAACACGGGCTGATCTTGAGTTTTTCCAAGTTACCTTGACATGGGAAAAACTTATGTGCCTTCGGTCCTCAAGAGAACACTATTTCACACCAGTCTTACAAGAACTTCACACCACACCATAAGCCTGGAAAGATTATTTTTCCCTGGGAGCCTAGTCTCTTATTTTTGTGATTTTTGAGTAGTTTCTACAATACTTTTTGGGAGAGTTGGATCTTCAGTGGGAGGAGAGGAATTTCCCAAATGAATGATTTCCTTTGGGGGCTGGGTTGATGACTCAGCACTTGGGCAAACATGAGGCCCTGAGTTCAAATCCCGAGAACACACGTAAAAGACAATTGTGACACTGTTCTCCCAGTGTTTCTCTGCCAAGATGGGAGGCGGAGATGGGGCAATCCCAGAAACCCAAAGTTCAGCTAGCCTGGCATACAAAGAAACAAACAATGAAAGAGAGCCCTATCTCCAAAGGAGAAGGAAGCTAAGGATAGATGTGTCACATACCATACATGTGAACCAAAAAGGAAAGAAAAAATGATGAAATTTAATACTGTCTCATACATGAGTGTTTTATTATCAGCTTATGTTATAATGTCAGTCTGTTTTCATTTACTTATAAATTCATCTACCTCTTGAGCTTCATTATCCTCATGTTTGGCCTCTCTATGTGGTCTAAGCATCTACAGATAGTGTATGAACATCTTGAGTGGAACTTTGTTTAATCTGAACAATCTTGGCAATCCAAATTAATCATTGCCTCCATCATGTACTCTACGTCCGTTTTTTCTTAGCCTATAGCTTATTAAAACGAGACAGTTCTATAAATACATGGCTTACATACCCAATGTTTCCTTGGGAACTTATGACTTCACAATAAAAACGTGTTAATCACATAGAACAGCAGGTACAGGAGAACAGGATCGTATACCTGTTACTTCATGTCACAATGCCAAGCAAGTGAAAAAGGTGGCTTTACTTTTCAACAAGTTATGCTTTTCTTGTGAAGTGGATGCGTTTTCTATGGAAACAATATTTTTGACAACTTATACATATGACATAATGGATAAGCATAATGAATTCTCTTTAGATTTACCTAAAAGAGAAAAGTGAGCATTTCTTTAAAGTTTGGATCCCCATTTAAAACAATTTTTAAGCATATTTCTCAGTTATTGTAAAGGATGTAAAACTTTGCTAAACAGTTTAGTGTTTTTCTTCCTGCTTTGGAAATCTAGGATTTTAAATTGAGTCAGAGCATAACTTTGTATTATCTTAAGTTCAACCAGAATTAACTTGTTATCCAAAACCCAATAGAAGTGATAGCCATTCTTGAGGAGACCTTTGACATTTAATATTATGTTCAAAGTAAGATAGGGAAATAGGAAAGATAAAAATCTCTTTTATAAGCTCTGTATTAACCAAGGCGGCATCTGTTCTTGTGATCATTAAGGTGTGGTTGAATGATCCATTCCTGCATAGAGTAATATTTGATCTTTTCTATATTGAGTCAACAAAATACAGGAATCCCTTCTAGGATTTTATTTTGCTTCTTTTCAATAATATAGACAACGTGAGGCAGAAAAGGTCAATAGATAGTCCATATATACTCTAATTGTGGATGGTAAGTACTATGTGTTTTGTGTATTATTAGTTATTTTGATTCATGTGTGTTCAGAAATAACAAACATTGATGAAAAAATTAGAAAGGCTATGAGCGATAAAATTTAAATCTACTACTTATCATCTTGACACCATTGTTAACCTGACATCAATGCAAACCAAGTGCTTGCTCTATGGTGATATAAAGGACAATGACAGCCTGACATGTTAATCAAATGTTAGAGAGGGCGACAGGGGTCAGTGATTTCCCAAGTGGGTGGTCTGCATTCTTGGAAGTGGGAGTTCAAGGGGAGGAGAAGGAGGTTTGAGAGTCAGGAAAAAAAAATGGAGCCTTTGGTTTTGATGTGCTGAATTTTAGGTGGTCACTTGACATCCAAGTCGATCTAAAAGTCACCTGCAAGAAAACAGACTTGTGGCCTGTTTCAACTGTCCAGTTCTTAACCACTTCACCATCCCGACTCTCAAATCTTAGGATAGATGCCTCTCTGAAGATATGCATCTTGAAGATTCATCTATTCTCTACCTGTCCCCCACCCCCTGTAGCTGGGGACTAAAGCCATGGTGTCGCACATGCTAGGCAAGAACTCAACACTGAGCTGTGTCTCTAGTCTACCTCTTTGTATTCAACCCTACTGGGCAATGTCAGGGCCCAGGGTTCCAATTCAGTGATTTCACTAAATGTTTAACCCCTGGAAAATCATTAGTCTCTCTCATTTTTGGGTCCAAGCTCTGAATTTTTATATTTGAGCATATAACCTGAAGAAATTGCAGAGGCCAGAAAAGTAGAAAAGGACTGTGGGGACAGAGAGGAGGCGCTCTAGGGAGGGAGATGGCAGAAGACAGGTGATATAAAGGGACAAATAGTAAATGGAATGGAGACTTTAACTGGGAAAGGGCAGGGAGAACAATACACATTTGTGCTCGCTCGCGTGCGCACACACATACACACACAGAGAGAGAGAGAGACAGAGAGAGAGAGACAGAGAGAGACACACAGAGAGAGACAGAGAGAGACAGAGAGAGACACAGAGATAGAGAGACAGAGAGAGACAGACAGACACACACACACACAGAGTGAGAGAGAGAGAGAGAGAGAGAGAGAGAGAGAGAAAGAGAGAGAGAGAGAAAGAGAGAGAGAGAGAGGGGGAGGGAGATGCTGGTCAGGGGAGAGACTCATGATAATATAGGCTATTGTCATAGCTCTTGGTTGCCTCTGAGAACTCAAAGGTAAGACCCTATTATTGAAGATGCCACACACTTTGGACATAAAGTCTGGAGGAATCAAGATCAACTACTCTGGAAGCCTCCTCACCGAGGACTAGCTTCCATATTAGCGAGGGTGCCGTGTGAGCTACCAAAGGGAAAGAAGCAATCAATAGACCTACCCAGCTGCACAGCTTATGGCTTATGAACCACAACAATGGCCAGCATAGGCAGATAGCGCAAGGGGGATAACCAATGGTATCTAGCTGAACTTAAGGTCCATTCAGTAGGAGGGAATTACCCATGACTGGTGAGTAGGAGGGAATCCATGCCTGGTGTTGTAAACCTAGTAAACAGCCCATGACTGGTGACATCATAGACCCATAGCACCTACTGCTGCCACTTTCCTGAAGCAGTATAATCCCCAACTGAATTCTAAGTACCAAGTTTTATACCTACAGATGAGTATAGCTATCGCCCCTCATCCAAGAGGCTTCCTTTTGTAGCCAAGGAAGGCTGGTCAAAACATAGAGAACAGCTCATGTTCAGAGGACCATCCCAGTGATACATCTACAAAACAACCTCTGCACATAACACATGGGGAATATCAAGCAAAAGAGGCAATAAAGATTCTAAGAGCCAGAAGACCAGGAAGTCCCCTGCAAGATTAATATCTTTTAGATACGAAAGGGAAACTGCACTCATGGGGATCACCTAAACAACACTGGCACTGTGACATCTCTAGATGACACATGAGTGAAGGAAATCTCACAAGGCCCTACTCCTAGGTGAAGAGCTATAGGCAATTAATGGCTGTTGAGAGAGAGAGGGTCAGTCTTCTCCAGGGATGAGCCCACTGATAGGTTTTCCAATCCCAAGTGGTCGGCTCTAAACAAATATGGATATAAAAAACACTAAATTAACTCAACAGACTGTATTTACATATGCATACACACATATATACACATATGTGTGTGTATATATATATATATTCATGTATATGTGTGTGTGTGTGTGTATAAAACTAATTTAAAAAGAAGAGGCCATGATTTTGAGAAAGGGGGGAAGGTATGCAGGAGGAGTTGGAGTGGGGAGATAGAGGTGTGGAAGTTATATAAACATAGTACTCACAAAATTCTCAAATATAAAAAATTAAAAGAAACTTCCAAAAGCCAAGAAAAATAACCCCTCTTTAAAAATGGGCTAATCTGTAGTTGTCTCCCAGAGGTTGAAAGTAATTCCCTATTGACGAAGACATCATACACTTCAGAGATAGGATCCAGATGAACCAAACTGGATCAGACCTGAAAGCCTTGCCTCAGGACTAGCATTCTTAGTATCAGAAGATGCTAGTTTCAGAAGATGCTAGTATCAGAAGATGCAAGTTTCCAAGGAAGGAAGCAATGGTTAGCACTACACAGATGTGATGCTGATAGACCCACACAATGGCCAGTATGGCCAAACATACCCAAGGGTGCAGTACTTGTGTTCCCATCTTGGGGGTAACCAACAGCTATCTAATTGGGCATATGCCTTGTTCAACAGGAGGGAAATCCTGGCTGGCACTGGAATCCTACCCAACCTCCCGGGGCTTGAATCTTAGAGGAAAATTTTATACTCCAAACTTTCTAAACTAACATGATTCCTAACTGCATTCTAAATGCTTATCCTCACAGGTAAATTTAGGTCCCACTCTTATCAAAGAAATAGCTCTTTGCAACAGACAGAGACCATTACAGAGACCCACAACTGGTCAAATAAGGAGAACACCTGATCATGAGCTGTCCAGCCTGGATGGATACATTTACAACACAAGTTCTATATTTAGGATGGGGAAACATCAAGAAAGAAGTAGAAGAAAGCCAGAGGACCAGGGAAAACACTGTGAGATTGTGTCCCCTGTAACTGATGAGGAAGTTTTACCCACCATGGATCAATAATATAGCTGCCTACACAAGACCCGAATAAAGACAACATTAACAGATAGGCTACTGAGGAAGGGGAAAATATCTCACAGGACCTCATCCCTAAACAAAGAACTTCAGGCAACTGAATGCTGAGGTAGGGAGAAACTTCTTCAGGGATGAGCCCTAAAATCATAAACATACAAATGGCACTAAACAGATGAAGCAAGAGGTGCTAACTGTATGCTCATTTTTACATGCAGAAACACTCGTGTGTGTGTGTGTGTGTGTGTGTGTGTGTGTGTGTGTGTGTGTGTGTGTGTGTAAAGAAAACAAAGCCATGAATTTGAGAGGTAGCAAGGGACATGGGAGTGGTTGGGAGGAAAGAGAAGGGAGGAAATGATGTAATTATATTTTTAATTAAAAAAACAAAACTGAAGATAAAAATTAAAAGAAAACTATGCAAAAGATTTAATACTTTATTAAGGAGGCTATTTGGATAGTAACTAAGCAAATGGAAGCTATTTAACATTATTAGTCACCAGGAACATGAGAGTTGAAGCTACAGTGTGAAACTTACACATGTCTTTAAAGTGGTCCAGAGGAAAGCCCACCTACAGCATGGAGTCCTTGCAAACGCTCTTGCACATATCACTAGTGAGACACACAATGGGGAAATTGCTTCACAAAACACTCTAGCAATATGAGGCAGTTTCTCATGAAGTTAAACATGTTCATGAAGTTAAACAAGTTCGTGTCCCTATGTTTATCTTAGAGAGAGAGGAAAAAAAAAAACAGAACAAAACATAGTTTCACCTGAGAGCTGGCTTTAAAATAGCTACAGCAGCACTACTTAAAATGGAAAAAAAAAAAAAAAAAAACAACCCACTGGAACTCTCCAAATATCCTTCACTGGAGGGCAGATGGATAAACCAGCAATGGTGTTTAGTGAAGTTAGCTGGTCAGCAATAAAAAGGAGCGAAGTATGGGATTTTAAAAGTAGATGCATATAAGGAATCCATGTGTTAGTGAAGGAATCAATGTCCAAAAAAGCTAAATTAATTTCTATGAAATTCTGGAAGACATAATACCACAGGGAAGAAATCACATGAATTGTTATATCTAAAGAAGGAGGGTTTGATTACCAAGATGCAATCAGTGTCATTTTTTTTTTTCTGGGAGAGAATTGTCCTGTGGCTTTATTATTATTTTTTTTAATCTTTCAAGCTTTTATTTAAGTGTGCTGACCTGAGGTGTGGGTGGACTTTATGGGTTTTGTTAAATAGCAGCTACATCCACAGCCCTGAAAGTAACCTGCTCTTCCAACATATCTGTTCCAACTTTATTCTCGACTACACATGGTGTTCAATGCCTTTAAATTCCATATCTCATCGGAGGAAGTTTAGAAAAGCCCCAACCAGACCCATCAGCTTGGATGCTTCTGACACCTCCTCTAATTCTGTCATGTTTGTCTCATCATCACAAGGTTTCACATCTAGCAAGATGGAAGACTTGGCAACCAATGCGGGCTTTTTGGCTTTCTTTGGTTCATACTGCGCCAGACGCTGTTCTCGGAGTCTCTGCTCCTCCACCTTCTTCCTCAGATGCAAAGAGATCAATGTCATCATCTTCTTTAGCATCTTCCCATTGGCAGGGCCATGCTTGCTCAAAGATTTCTTCATTCTCAGCTTTGCTGTAATCGTACCAAGGGAGGGCGTGGCTCGAGTCAGTGGGTGTTGGGCCAGAGACTGCTTTCAAATACTGCCAGTGGGCTTTTGATGCTGCATACTCTTCCATGTCAGGTAAGGGCTGAGCACCCCGGGGGCCCTCGGGGCTTTTCAGGTCTCTGAATCCACTATAACTGGGAGCTGGGCAGTTGCCAGCACTGTCTAATATCTTGATGGAAGCAACTGGAACTCGAGGTGTAGACCAGGCTGGCTTCAAACTCACAGAGATCTGCCTACCTCTGCCTTTCAAGTGCTGGGATTAAAGGCCTGCACCACTACTACCCAACCATGGGCAACTGTTACACTACTCCAAAAAGTTCCCCAGACTCTAGAACTGTATACCAAAGAGGTTTGTTTTATCACGTGTAAGTTTTAAAATGCTTTAAAAAAAATTAAAAAAAAAACCCCAAACAAACACAAAACTAGGCGATCTACAGTATAAAATAGATTTTAAAAAACGAAAAAAATATCTTTTTATGCAAAAATGATGGAAAAAGTATCTAGAAAGAAATTGAGAGACACTTTCAAAAATTGGATGAGAATTTGCAAAACCTGATGAGGGCAGAAGATGGCAGTTGTCTCTAAACTACTTCCCAGACCTCAAGTCAACACTTACCTTTGTTCCCTGGACCCCTTAGGGGAACTAACTTCACATCCAGAGACCATTAGGGGCGGCAGAGATGCTGTATGTCCTTTATTCAAACCCAGGAGAACTATAAGCAGTAAAAACAACCACAGTGACTTCCCAGCCTTTGGAATGCTTTGTGAGTGTGGGCCGATTGCATTGTTGAGCTCATTTGTGCGGGTGGGTGGCATAGAGAGTGAGGCGGTGTGACCGCAGAAGCGTTCCAAGTGGGTGCTTGTGGCAGCCTAAGCTTTAAGCTTGCTTAGGAGACCCTGCAGGTTCTGCAACGTGTTAGGTTAGGGCACCCTATGACTATGCAAAGGAAGCTTCCTGGGTGAGCTTGAGACTTATGGCTTCCAATGGTCTGTCTCCTGTCTGCAAGTTAGAGACCAGCTGTCTGAAACTCAGAGGAGCACACAGCAAAGAACTTGCAGAATGCCAGACGGGACTGGAGATGTGCATAGAAAGGAAGGTTGTGGATGGTCGAGTGGGAGTGGAGGAAAGGGCCTTTCTGTTTGGATGCTAACCTATCTACCTCATTCCTCTCTCTTGCTCTTCCCTCTGTTTAATGTTTTCCTCATCTCTTCCTCCTGTCCTTCTCAAGTTAGCATCTCCACCCACCCCCAGCCTCTCTACCCCCTTTTCTCTTGGACCTTGCACACCTCACTCTATCTTCTCATAGCTGGTCAACAGAGTAAAATATACGCACTTACTCTAACAGAGAGGGCACCGAAGGCTAGTGCGGTAGACACTCTAGCTGCCATAACAAATGACCACCAACTCCATGGCTTAGAACAACACAGGTTGACTCCCATCGGTCTGGAAGCCAAAAGTCTGAAACTGAGTTATGGACAAGGCTGCAGGTTCGGGAGAGAGCTGTCCTTGCTGCTTTCCTTCCACTGTTGTGTTGACTCTGGCCTTTGCTTCCCACCAGCATGGCCAGCTCCTCCTCCACGGTGCCCCACCAGAGTGGCCATAGTTTGTGTACAGCTGTGAATAGTCATGAAGACTCCACCTAGAGTATCCAGGGTGTGATCACTGTTGAACCGTTAGCGACAACTGCATATGTCCATATCATTATCATAATGATCATATCATTATCATACACTTGGTGAGCTAGGATGTGCTTTTTGGAGGAGGTCACCTCACCTCCAGATAGCATCTTCTCATTCAATAAAACACATGGTTATTATTGATGAATGGTCACTTAGCCTAAGGCCGGAAGGAGGAAAAAAAAAAAAAAAAAAAAAAAAAAAGGAGTGAGGACAACTCATTGGTAAGGTACCCAGGAAACTGATAGTCCTCTTGGATAGTCACAGCAATCAGTCAAAAATAAATACATAAATAAATAAATAAATAAATAAAATTAAAAGAAAAACAGGAACCATTCTAAGGAGCAAGCCAATACAAAACAACCATAATACAAACAAAGGCAAGAGTACAACAGTTCAATCCTGTTGTGATGTAAGTGTGGTTGAAAGACTGTAGATGAAGAAACAAGACTAATGAACAAGAATAATGACGCTGGTTTTAATAGGAGCATGGACAGCAGCTATGAAAAAGAATATGCACAGAAAGACAGCGGAAACATAGTGTTTGTCCTTGCCACGTAAGCTTGAGGGCCAGAGTCCAGTCCTCGGAACACTTGTAAAGAGGCCAGGTACAGTAACGTGTTCTTGAACTTCCAATGCTGGGGATACCGCGACAGCTGACAGGTGGATCCTTGGTGCTTACTAGCTAGCCAGCCTTGCCTGATGAGGGAGGCGCAGCTTAGTGAGAAACTAAAAGCAAAGCAGATGTCTCCTGAGGAATGAAGGCTGGAGTTAAGCTCCAAACCTCCAAACTCCATACAAACACACACATATGCAGACACAGGTGCAGCCTGGACATGCCCATGCACCCTCATGAACATGTACCTACACGTGTGCCCACAAACAAGTGTAATGTTTAAGAGATTCTGAAACTCGCTTGTATTAAGAGAAAGGTAACTGAGGGCACCTTGATGTGTGGACACACACACACACACACACACACACACACACACACACCTGTTATACACATACATACACACACTTTATATATGCATACATATATGTGTTGATATACACTTCTCTCTCTCCCCCTCTCTCTCTCTCTCTCCATCTCTCTCTCTCTCTCTCTCTCTCTCTCTCTCTCTCTCTCTCTCTCTCTCTCTCTCCACACACACACACACACACACACACACACACACACACCTACTATTTTCAGGAGACCTAATGAGAGTAGTCCATTTCTGCTCCTATGGTCTTTCTCTCTCCACCATCAGGAGGATAGATCAGGGTTGCCTCAAGTTGGGGCTGGGACGCAGAAAGAATAGAAGCTGGTAGGGCCCCCTCAAGTCCTGGATTTTATTCTAGGGACTATATTAAATTGTCCTAAAATTTAGTCAGGTGGTGGTGGTGCATGCCTTTAATCCCAGCACTTTTGGAGGCAAAATCAGGCAGGCCTCTGTGAGTTCAAGGACAGCCTTGCCTACAGAGTGAGTTACAGGGCAGCCAGAATTACACAGAGTTACACCTTGTCTTGAAAAACCAAACCAAACCAAACCAATCCCAAAGTTAATTTGGTGGTACATCTGCAAGGAGTTAATAAAGGTTGAATGATAGGTGCCCTCAAAGACAGCAAGTGTGTGTATATGTGTGTATACTTTTGGAATAATAACTTTCTATCCTTTAAGCCCCCCAGCCTGTAGTGCTTTATGACACCAGCTTGTGAAAACTAATACACATAGATTGGAGTAATACCCCTGTACCATTTTTGACCAGAGCAAACTGTGAGATAACCCACAAAGGGTTAGGAAACAGGTGCCACACCTTGACTAGTACCAAGGGGATGTGAATGCAGGAACAATAAGCTAACACCCCAGCACATGCAGTATTTGTCCAGATCCAATAATATGAAAGCAGTTCCCAAACGGGCAAGTTGTACAGGACATAGAGTGTGGTCAGTGTTCTGGTCCATTTAACAGCAGCTGTGACTGTTTCTTAGCTATCAGGCAAAGTTCAGTGGTAGGCAGATCTACATGGCAGGTTGCCCCAGGGGCTTGTAAATGCTGTCATCTAATGAATGAATCTCACTCCCTTCATTTCCCAGAGAGGTGGTGAGGTTTGGTAGCAACAGCGTCTTTTAATATGTAGGAAAACCTGCGCATAAATATTTGAATGAGTCTCCTGATAAGTGGATTAAAGAACGGGGAATCTGATTCTCAGGTAAATAGAAGAAGGAAGGATGGAAATCAGGTTGTGTTTAGTGAACTTGTAGTCTATGTTTACCATTTCCCTGACCAACCAAGGGAGACCTGACTGCTGACTCAAGGGAGGCAGCCAGCTGGGCCACTGCACTGAAGTCTGTTGCCATGGAAAGAGCATTCCACACTTAGGAAGGTGTGTCTGGGTAGAGCAGCCTTCCGCTGTTACAGCCTGACTGTTAGGGGAAGAGAGAGGGGGACAGAGAGAGCCCAAGGAACCTGCTTGTTGGAGAAAGCTCTCAGTTTTGTTAAGATGTAGGATTCAGGCAGGGCCCCAGGCTACCACTGACTGCTGTAGCCTCTGTGAGCAGTCTGAGAGGCAGAATGTCCCATCTAGTTGTCTAAGCTATGAATCCATCAGGAATGTTGGTCCAGAGGCAAAGCTCTTTAGTTACTCACAGTGTGGTGTACCCTGACCACCTTTTGGAAACAGCATGGTCTGGAATGTCAATAAACCCAACATCCCGAAAGGTTCTTGGCTGATCCACAGTCTGCCTTGCATTTATTACAATGTGCTACAGGCCGACGTTCAGATCTTGTTTTCCTTCTGTACCTGAAGTTGAATGAACTGCCTGGTACCTAACGAATATATTGGATAATTAGAAGAACCGGTGAACTCAGTAGCTATTTGGTGAGTAAATAAATGAGTTAATGCATGAATAGCATCTCCAGGGTTTGAACCCGTGAGATGTGTGATGCATGGATGACTTAGGTCTTTCCATTTCTTTGTCTCAGCAGCTTCTGTGTAGTCCTCACAATGGGGATGATGAATTGCACTTGGGTTGTAAATCCCAGAAACAAGACTGGTAGACGAAGTGCAGTGCACAACTCAAACCGTGGGTGTCCCCATGCTTAGAGGTGGGTAAAATCTATCCTTGTCCACAGGAAGCCTCGTCCCTGTGTCTCTGTGACTGAAAGGCAGTGACAAGTGGCTTTTACCCTCAATGCTTTCTGGAGCAGATCGTATTAGTTCTGAAGGGTTGGAGGTGGTCACACATCCCTTTTTGACTCTGTCCAGCTGGGGAAGGGATGGGAGCTGGGATGCTGGCTTTCAAGACTTGTGTGCCTTTGGAGATGCTCATTAGGACACATCTGCTACTCCGCGTCACCCAGGCTCTCCTGGCTTAGTCTCTCCATGTAAACCCTGAGAGCTGACCACAATATGAAAGAAAGAAATGTCGAATACACAGAGGGTGAAGATGAGAGGAGTTGCCTTCAATCAGACATAAGATTCTCTGCAGCAGGTAGCTTGCAAAACTCCTCAGCTTTGACATCCTATGGGGACTTGTCAAGAACTTACCTGAAGCCTGAATTCCAACCCCAACTCCTTTGCAAAGGCATCCCATATAAAACTGCCACTCCCTGGACAGAGGTGGTCAGCTCAAATAACCCATGTGGAATTGTGAGGATGAGAATGTTTCCTGCTATTTCCCCTGTCTCTGGGATCAGAAATGCAGGCAGATTTTATCCCCAAGAAGAATATATATATATTCTTCTATGTATCAGTATAAGTGCAAATATTCTGAGCCAGGCCACCTAGCTTGCCTTTTCTGTTGTTATGATAAAACACCAAGCAAAACCTGCTTGGGGAGAAAATGATTTATTTCAGCTTACAGGTCACACAGTTCTTCTTGGAGAGAAGCCAGGCAGGAAGTCAGAGCAGGAATCTGGAGGCAGAAACTGAAGACGAGGAGGCCACGGAGGAACCATGTTTACTGTCCTGCTTCCAAAGCTTTGATGAGCTCACTGTTTTATACAATCCACTTGTCCGGGAGTAGTACCACCACCCTTGGTGGGATGGGCTCTCCCACATCAACCATTAACCAAGAAAATAATCCCCATTGACCAGTCTGATGGAGGCAATTCCTCAAGTAAGATTCTCTCTCAATAAACAGGATACCAGGCCTAGCCATTCCTGGAACTTAGCATTGTTAATTGCCTCTTAATTTCTCTATTTTATGCCTTCTTTGGGGGATCTACAGAACCTTAATTTACCATAAAATCCCAAACTCAGGGTGTAATCCTGAACAAGATCATGATAGAATAGAATCCCACTCACCTTTCTCACCCATGGCTTTGACCTTCCTCTTCACAGACCCTTCCAGAGCGGCCCACCCTTTAATTTCTGGATCAAAGACATGAGCATAGGTGCTGAACAACAGATGCTTGGGGATTGCTAATTTCTAAATTTTAGACTGTATTGAAAGAGTTCAGACTGCCCGAAAGTTCAAGTTAAGAATGGAGAATGTGTGGAAGGGTGGGTGTCACAGAAGGCTTCTGCAAGGACACGCAGCTTCTCAGAGGGATATGCCTGTGCACCGGCTTGGTTCCTGAGCCGTTAATCAACTCCACCTGGCTAGTGAGGGGCACTGGAGCCAAGAGGTGAGGTAAATCCACGCAAGCAAGTTCCAAGCTGTTTTCAGGTGGTCAGTCAGGCAGCAGAAGTGTCCTCAGCCTCACTGAAGTCTGGCAAGAGAGCCTATCTTGAGAGACTTCCAAGTTCCCAGTACCCCTTAGGGCCCCGCTCTTCAGGGGAGTCCTTAGTGAGAGGCTGACTGTGTTCCAAGACCTTGAGGTAGAAGGCAGTGATAACCAGCGAGCTGGCAGGAGCTTGCTTTGGCCAGAGTGGGTGGAGAGGAGATACCCTCATTAAAACAGTCCCAGTGACTTCAGACTGAGATGCTACAAATGTGAGGCAGGTGATCCTGCAGAAATGCAAATGCCCTCCCCAGACTGTATCCATAGAATAAGGTCATCCGTGAGATTCACAGCTCCTTAATAGCGCATTAGTGCTCACTGGCATACAGTGACCATTTGTACAGGGTAGATTTCCAGCAACTTGTGCTGGGAGCATCATAGTGACTTCTATGTCAGTTCAGGTCAGGACTGTGTCATTTCCATCAAGAATTTAGAGGGTTGGAGGGAAGAAGGGCTCTGCCTTGAGTGCTCTGTGGCAGCCCAAGAGCTAGTGGCTTCTCATTTCCACAGAACCCTCCATTAAATCTTAGCAGTCAATCCTGGTACTTCAAATCTCTGCTATGGAGAATAGTTCTTTGCACTAGACACCCAGTTTCCCTAGTTTCTCTCTCGCAATGGATTCTGGACATTCAGAGTCTTCAGAAAATTCCCTACCAGACAGAACAGCCTGCTTCCTGAGAGAGAAAAGAAAGATCAAACCCTGCTAAGAACTGTCTGGCAAATCCAATCCTTTGAAGGCACAAAAGGAATTGCATTGCCCATGCAAAGGGCAGGGATATCAATGATCATATCCATGAGATATTGTGGCTGGTGGTGGGCAGCATGGGTGGAATGCACAAAGACATGTCTCAGTAGAGTGATCAGCAATGCCAGCCAAAGGAAGGCTCCCGAGGCATGGTGTGTTAGTTGACTTTCTGTCACTGTGACAAAATATGGGAAATAATCTAGTTAGAAGGAAGAAAAGTTTGCTTTGGACTCACAGTCTCAGAAGCTCCGCTCAATGGTCACTAAGCCCTGTGGCTTTGGGACCTGTGGTGACACAGGACACCATGGCAGGCCGTGTGAGGAAGAGTAGGCTGTTCACTTCATGGCATCTGGGAAGCAAAAATAAAGAACCAGCAAAGGGCTGGGGTCCCAACAGACCCTCTGGAAGGTGCTACTAAAAACTTTGTATATTTTTGTTGCCTTGTTTTGAGCCAGGGTCTCAGACAGTCCGGGCTGGCATCAAAGTCTGCTGTGTGGCCAAGGGTGACCTTGCACTCCTGATCCTCCTGCCTCCACCTCCCAAGCACTGGGAATAGAGGTGTGTGCCACTGTGCCTTGCTCCCCAGTGGCCTTAGCTAGACTCCACACTGAATGTCCCACCTCTTTATCGTGGTTCCACAGGCTGAGGAATGAGCCTCCAATACTTTAGCCTGGGAGATGCTCAGGATAGAAACGATAGCCAGTGGAATGACACCCATAAATCTCTTGAGGATTTACAGGGCACTGTGTGAAAGAATGTGACCTCTGACAGAGATGACAAGCAGGACAGAAGTCTGCACAGTTCAAGGCAAACCTACAGGGGAACGTTTAGTCCTATGGGAAAGCAAGGCAGGGGTGGCAGTCCTTAGGAAGGGAATAGTCTTCCCTGCGAGAATTCAGAAAAAGATGAAGAGTTGAGAAATGACAGTGTCCACACTCCTGTGCATGTGCATACATGTGTATGTGTGTGCATTAATGTGTGTGTGCACATGTGATCTAGACAACATTGCTGACCTAGAACAGCATCACACAGTCTACGGAAAAGCTTTTAAATAGGTAGGCCATCCCCTTTATTAATAACATTTTACACAATTGAGAGCTAGCTACGAGAAACTGATGAAATTATAGATCTGAAAACACACTGGTTTTCTTTACAAAGCTAGGGATGGTTGAACCCACAGCCTTGCATCCTCTACCCTTAGCCCTAAATCATAGTGCATGTATGCATATGTGTGTGGAGGCCAGAGGTCAACGTTATTGTCATTCTTCAGGAGCCATCACCTTGTTTTGAAGGTAGTGATTCTCATTGTCCAGGAGCATGCCAGTCAGGCTAAGAGGGATGGCCAGCAAAGCACAGGGTTCTGACTGGTCCTAACTCTCTAAAGCACATACCACCATGCTTAGCTTTTCACATGAGTCTGCATGCTTGTACAGCAAGCATTTCCTGAGTAAGAGCTGGGTCCCCAGTCCTTTAAGCACACCTTTCAGTGCTAATTAGTTACAACACCTGCAATCACATTTTCAGCACAAATAAAGAAGCTCAGTGCTCCTAGGTAGCAGGAGTACAGTCAAATTCTGGGCCAAATGACAGCAAGGTGGTGGTAGTACCTGACCACCAGGTAGCTAGTTCCTTTCCTTCTAAGGCAAACACTGAACATTATATAATTGCACTACCATTTGCTTCAAATAGCAGCACAAGAAAGAGTTTTAAAGTTGAAATATAAACCCCACCCCCTCATTTTATGGCAGGATAAATAAATGCCCGGTTTACCTAAGGCCTATAGAAGAGCAAGTCAGAGAAGGCACTAGAGCAGGTGTCCTGGAAAGCACAAAGGGCTTCCCCTGGCCATTCTCTGGAGGAGGGTGTGAGCCAACGGTTACACTTACTCACTGGCTACTGGGAGGAGCTTTTAATCCAGTGAGTTTGTAAGACAAGGTTAAATCCCTTTGAAAAAAAGCGAAAAGATTGGTGCCTAATCCCTTACCCAGTGGGTCAGGGCTGGAGATTTTCATTTTTGCCTTCCTCAATGTGAAACTTAGCACTTTGGAGCCAGAAAAAAATTTAACTTAAGGATCAACATTCATGTTCCACACCCTGAGATAAAGATACACCTTCCTGGGATCATATTATTTCATGGGGTTAGGCAAAAAATAAAACTCTGGCATGATGATTATGAGCCCACTGCTTTACCTGCAGCCTACTTCAGTTAAATCCCTTCCTTGACATAGCCATAAGGATTGCTTCTCTTTGGCCTCCAGTGTCATTTACCATGGCGCCCAGTTCTTAGTCTTCCGGTACAAATGCCCAGCTGTCTCTGCTGAGGTCACATTCATCTCTCAGAGATGATCTGTGACTGTGTGTGCTGCACCCTCTGAGCTCGGAACCTTCAGTGCTTGGTGAACCTCTCCAGGACCTCTTGCAGTCCCCCTTTTCCATCCCTCATGGGGATGTGTGTGCCATGGCTCAAAAGAAAGATGACTGTGGAGCCAGGCAGGGCTGAGATGAGGCGACAAGGACAGTGTTGCCCCAGGACAGCCGGCTTGTCAACATGTTCACAAGGAGTTCCACATTTGTTCCTAGAAAAGTGAGCTTGTAAGCTGACATCCAAATGGTCCCACTTTCTATTTGCTATTGAGATAAATTTGTCCACAAAACTTTTAAAATGTAATATAGTTCTTATAAAGTATTTCACGAAAAGACTCTTCAGTGTGTTGTACTTTTTCCCAAGACCTTTTTTCCTGGCTTTTCAAGATGGGCTTTCTCTGTGTAACAGCTCTGGTTGTTCTGGAACTCGCTTCATAGACTCAAACTTTTTTTTTTTAATAACAAAAAAATTTGTAAAAATTTAAAAAATCAGATTAGTGTATCTGCAGAGCTAGCTTTTGTGTGTGTGTGTGTGTGTGTGTGTGTGTTGGCTTTTCACATCTTAGGGAAAAGGATAGTCTTTTCTATTAAAGGACTCTGGTCCCTGGATATCCATGCCCCTTCACTTAATTTTTTTTTTTTTTGTTCACCTTTTACTTGACATTCTTTCTGCTCATCGTTTGGTTGATTTGTTTTAAGCACCAATATGATCTTCTGTGCGTGTCAAGAAACCATTTCTGATGAGGCTTTGGTGGATGTTCCCACTCACTGCCAGTTTCGAATCTTTCTTCTCAAGACTGGGCAGGACCAGAGGTGTTAACCTCAAATAGTGTCTCAGAACAAAATCTTTAAAAAAAAGAAAAACCTGCCCGATACTGATCCTGAGCCTGAGTGCACCCCAGTATAAGCAGAACTGAGTCCCAGGGCTTTTGATGTGGAAGCCAGAGTTGGGTGAGCAACAGGAGGGCAAACACAAAGGGACAGCCAGGGGACCCGAAATACGAGTCACTGCTCAGCCACCAACTTTGCAAAGACTCATCTGGGCAAAACTATCCGTGTGTAATCGTCATGGTTACAAGACTGTTTAGTGAACTCACCATCAGACTCAGGTGTCTCCTTTCAAATCACTTGGAAGGCACAGTAGTACATATTCTGTACTGGTTTCCCAATTTGAGAGTGAAATTTCACTTATAAAGACATCTAAAGCAAAGCATTTAATAAACTCTAGACTCATTCTGTAGCATTTCCCCCATTGTTTACTGTACAATTGCAAGGTTTAAGAAGTGTTGCAAGTCTGTACTGATTCTGGGAATGTAGTTAATTGCCTGCAAAGTGTACAAATCCCAGAAAGACACTGACAGATTATCTTAGCTTACTCACGATCTTATTATCCTACCAATTTTGTGTGGTTTTGGATTTCCCTGATTTGGGATTAAATCAGTGTGTTCTTCCTGATGCATAATTCAGGAGCACTCGAAAATGATGTAATCACAGACCTCAGTGGTGGATTCTGAATTGCACTCACTGACACAACTGCCTAGAGCATGGTTTCCTTTCAGAATAGTGGGGTTAGGATGTCACGTTCCTAAATCCTACTGCTCTGGGCCGGCTATTGGATATCCATGCAATTACAGAGTTGGATGAAATCCAACACCACGCACCACACACGGAAGCTGGGAAAATGCCAGTGCTTTTGTGGATTTAGAGGAATTTTGAAGAAGGAGGAGGAGGACAGTTCTTTTTTTTATTTTAAAAGGGTTATTTATTTACATATATGGGTGTTTTGTCTGAATGCAGATCTGTACCCCAGAAGAGGACATCAGATCTCATTGGACTACAGTTATAGATGGTTGAGTTAACATGTGGGTACTGAAATTTGAATTCAGCTGCTCTGGAAGAGCAGCCAGTGTACTCTTGACCACTGAGCCATCTCTCTAGTCCTGAAAGATAGTTCTTAAAACAATAAAATAGTTGATGAAAGTGCAAGTATAAGGTTTTTTGCATTGTTCAAGTGCAGGCCTAATTTTCTAGATGAGAACAGCCCTGACTTATTGTCCTCTTGAGGGCAGATGACATTTTGCATAGGTGCCTATCCTAGCTTTTATTATTCCCTACAAACTGACATCGAAATGTCTCTGGAAGTTTCTCCAGAGCTTTATTCTTCAATATCTGCTCTGCTCACTCCAGCTTGCATGCCCCCATCATCCATTCTGATTTCTCAACTCTCCTTCATTTGAATAGACATAGGAGGTCCTCTTAAACCCCTGGGAAGTCTTCCTTATCTAAGAAGCCTACCTTCCTCCCCTCTCAGACACTTACTTTCTGATTGTAAATGCACTTTGAAAGTTTTGTCATGCTTACAAAGAATATAAGACACTAATAAAGGGGGGAGGGAAATGCATTTTTTTCCATTCTAAAGTAAGATACTTGTGATCACCAGGTAAATAATCGCTAGCAATTTCCTTATGAGTAAGGTCTTAGGTATGTAGAAACTGAGGTAGCAGGCCATTAACTCCATTATGTACAGTGGAACCCAATCTTGACATTAATTTCAGTGCACTTTAGCCATCCTCGACACATATCTCTGTGAGATTTCTTTAGCCAGCCAATGGTTTTTACGGTTTCATAAATAAGTAATTTGATAACCACCACCACAACAATAATAAACCCCAGCCTTCATATATAAAGAAGTGGGGCTTCTCCACCTGCTTCCTTGTTATTGACTAAAAGGATGCACGTTTCTGCGAGGGTGGTGTCTGCATTCGTTTGTAAATGAGGCAGCTAGTGCTGGGAAGAGCTAACTCGCCTCTCTCTAGGGAACAATACTCTCTTGCAATTTGCTGAAAGCAGGTGGTACTCATTTCCTGCTTTGCTTGAAGTTCATAATAAAAGTAAACAGGTAGGTTTTGTTGTTGTTGCTGTTAAAGAATCTTCGGCTTGACAGATCAAAGGCTTTGAAGCTAGAAAAATGTAGACTCAGACAGAAGGACATGGACTTTGAAGTAACAACAGGTGGGAAAGGCAGCTTTGTACAAACAGAATGAGCTCAGTCCATGCATTAAAATGTGTTTGGACAATTCTTGTGAGGTTCCCAATGGATACGGAAAAGGATGCATTACTAGCTTTGTGAGTTACTCTGTGGAAATGCACTGAAGGAACAGGAGAATTTAGGTAGCATGGATTGGTACTTCCCTTCCATTCAATTTGCTTGGCAAATGGAAATATCTGGCAAGCTGGTTCAAACTGGGTGTTGCTGGTTTCTAGAAAAGTTCTTTGCCCAGCAGCTTTCCAGCAGTAGCTGTATGGCCAATAATTAACCTTGTCACTTAAGGACCTTTTGTGCCTGTTTTTAAGTATGATGAGTTTCAAAGTTAGAATAGGGAAAAAAAAAATACAAAGTCACCTTAAGTCTTACAGTTCAACAATTTTAATAGTGTACAATAAACAGGCATACAGCTTTGCAGTCCTCGCTTAAAACAATCTTCTAGATGCTTCTAAACAGGGGTTTGGGGGGGGTCCTCTCCCATCTCTTCACATAGGAATAAATCTAGGGTAGTACCCTAAAGTGCATTTCTCAGTCATTAAAAACAGTACTGTAATTTGCTCTCCAGAGCCCTAGGTAAGAGCACGGCTTCCTCATGTGGGAAGTCAGAGAGATGGCTACATACTTAGTGCCTCTGAAAGCTCTGTCCAGCCTTTCCATTGTGATGCCTCAGAATGACGTTTTTAAAAAGCCAACTTCCTCAGAAGCAGAGATCTATCCTTCCCACAAATACTTACTTGTCTTTGAGTCAAGGAATATTGAAGACTCAGCTGACACCACTTTCTAGGAAAAAAAAAAAAAAATCGTGAAGTCCTTGGCCCCCTGAATATTCTGAACTTGAGTGAGACATCAAGTACCAGGGTAATGGAGAGACAGTCATGGAAGCTTGTTCAGGCTATTGCTTGTCCTCCCGGGGGTCATCTGGAAAGTCAGCCTCCTCAGGGGACCTGTCTCCTTCCGGAAGCAGCGTGGCACGCACTTTCCTCTTCTCCTTAAATCGGCCGGAGCGTGAGATCTTCAAATTGCGCCGGCTGTTGCATGGTTTCTCCTCACACAATTTATCTGACTTGGGGGGCTCTCTGGTGTCCCCAAGGACGTCGGAGTGCTGGTTCTCTCGAGAGCTGCTAGTCCGATCCAAGTAAGGTGGTGTGTGACCCTCCGCCTCTGGCTGAACTTGAGACTGTGCCCCTACTGTGACTTCCTTGCTTTTTTTCCTGGTTAGCGATTTCCACCAGGGGCCAGAGCTGCTGGTGGAGCCGCCACTGTTCGCCATGGCCCGCAGGCCTGGGGACCCCGGTCGCCCCGCGCGGGTAAGGGCCTGGGTCAGGGCGTACCCCCTCTCTCCGTGGTCTCAGACTGTTCACTCCAGCCTTTCCAGGCTCCTTCCACGCTGGCAGGCTGCCTGGTAGGAGTCGAGGGAGTGCCCTGCACAAGGAAGAGAACAAAACTTGGGGTGATGAGGGTAACAGGTTCCCCATTCTCCTTCCCTCTGAGTTGGGGCTCCAGCCATAGGGCCCGCAGGAGGCGCGATGGACCCAGAGGCCTGCAGCAGGACACCATCTGATCTACAAGATTGATTACCTTGAACTCCTGGCCCCAACCTACGTCCAAACTCCCCAGTAGGTGCAGTGGCCACCCAGTGGAGGTCCTGACCATCTTGATCAGCCTGGTTCCAAAGGGATTTTTGGGTCGGCCTGCCACTCCACCTGACTGTAGGACCACTGTAGGTGTCCACCTGCCCTTGAACCAACCGCCTTTCTTCAGAGGAGCAACGGGGCGGGCCGTGGGGGGGGGGCACCTAGCGTATTTTGCCAACTACAGGTGAGCAACGAAGATCAGGCAAACAGACCCACGTTTCTCTAAGCCCATTCCCTACGATGTTGAGAGGTGATGACTGGGAGTGTATCCAAGCGAGAAAGCCTGACATTGTTGTGCTTACACCAAATGCTTCAAACCACTTCTGCCTTGTGACTTTCAGAGGCTGTCTAGACTTAACTTCCTTTGAAAACCCCACTCTTCCATTTACTCCCTAGAGGCCATTATCGGGACCGAAGGAAGATCGTGGGCCCTAGCCCCAGTTCCCTTAGCTCTCAAGCAAGTTATAAACTAAAGACTTCCGGTACTTTCCCTTGCGCGACTCCGTATTCCAAAGGAGAGAGCGCAACCAGAACTCCAGAAAAACATTTTTCTTCCCCCCCCCCCAAACATTGAATAACGGAGCCCCAAACCCCTACGACTGCAAGCCAGACTACTGGCACACTTCCTCTGTGCCTGCAACTGGATACGACCACCGAGAGTGGGCAGGGCTCTCGAGCACCGCCCCTTCCTGGGTTTAGGCTGGTTTCTTCGCTTCCCACTCCGCGGCCGAGCCCCTAAGATTCGTGAGTGCTCAAAAGAGAGAATCTTGGGCCGCGCTTGTTGTTGCAGGTTCTCCCAGAACTGCCCGAGAGAGGAAGTCCCTGCGCCTTCGGGAGACAGCCCAGTGGCCACTCTGGTCCCTAGGAGGGCGGGATGCCCCGAGGACACACTCCGGCTGGGACTGGACAATCGTAAAAGCAGAAACGGCCCTAAGTTCTTTCCTTGGGAAAGGCGTCCATACCCTCAGACAGCGTCAGCAGTGGGGTTTCAAACACCCTACTCTCTCCTACCTTGCATACCTGGAGAACAAACCTCTGACTCGAGGCTGCCGCGAAACCACAGTCCTCCACTTTAGAGACTTTATTCTCCACAGTGATCAACTTGGTGTGCACGGAAAGGCTTTGTAAGAATTGCACAAGGAAAAGATGAGAATGTAAAAGTGGGCAGAGCACTGTTCTGGGGACCTCTCCTCTGGCAGCAGAAAGACGGTCACCGAGAGGCGCGGTAGAACATTCCCGAGGGAGTCGCAGCGCCAGGGTCTAGTCTAGTCAGCCGCAGAGGGACTCTGGTTCGCTCACCTGCAGGGGATTCCTGGGCCACCGCTGGCTCTGGAGAGAACCGAGGGATGTCTCGGGGTTGCCTGAAGCTTAGGCGCGGTGCGGGTTGGCGCGGTCTCGGGGAGATGCAGGAATCGCTGTTGCTGGTCTGGCCCAACACCTTTGACTCCCGCACACTGCCAGGACCATCCGGCCTTGGCAGCACCGTCTGCTTAGGTCGCGGGGGCTGTCAGATCCGCTGTCCCAGGGCGAGTCCAGACAGCCTTTTCTGGTGGGAGTTTCACATTCTGGGGCGCATCCCTTTTTCCCCTGCTTGAGATGTTCCCAGTCCTCTGAGAGACAGGACCTCCGACCTCCGCTGCTGACTCCTGCGCACTCACTCTTCCTGAGCGTCCGTAGGAACGCTCGGCTGAGACATCTGCCCACCTGCTGGTGGCTGGCCAGAGGACTGAAGACGCCAGAACCACGGAGGCGGGGATGGTCCGGGTGGGATAGGAGGCGGCCACCCAGCTACAGGTGCAGGTAGGCGCTGGCGTTCCCGCCCTCCTAGGGACCAGATTGGACGAAGTCGCATACGTGGCTTCAGCCTTGAAGACTCTGATTGGAGAAAAAGCTACACTGAGCCGCGCCCTGATCGTGTTCTGTTCTTGCTCTGTGGTTTGAGTTCCAGGCTTTTAAGTTTTCTAATTCCAAGTGCTGATTCAAACTGGGACATGTTGGAGAGTTTCAAACGCTCTTAGTTAAAAGGCTAAGTATGTCCTTGCTGTCATTGGGCAAGGTTAAGTAGGTTAACTCTCTTGTTCATCATAGCACCCCAGGACTAGGCACTGTGAGGCTTGCCAGGCCTGCAAGAAAAAAGAAAACCTTGGCACGCGAAGGTTAAACAGTTGCGCTCGATTGCCCATTGAAGCGAAAAGGAACAAGGTTGGAGTTCTGACTCTAGCTTAGCCACCCACGTGATAGCAGTCTGTTGGCCCTGGGTTCTTGCCATGACTGGGTGCCTTTGCTGCTATGCATCATTCAGGTCTGGGTGTCCACGAACAGGTATCCTTCCAAAACATAGGATTCCAGCCCTGAGCCACTACGAGAGTGAAGCAATAGGCTCCATCACTGGGCAGGGCGCTTTAGATAGGTGTTGATTTGACAAAACAGTGTTAGAAGAAGACATTTTTCTAATGAAGGAGAAGCTACCATTTGCTCCACCGCTTTGAAGGATGACTTGAGATTCTTGGGGTCTCTGAGCTCACGCACATACAGGCAGGACTCCTGGCCTCTAAGATATGCAGTCCAGGCAGAGCACTTTCTGCAGAGTAAACTTGGTGGGAGACAGAACGCCCCACTCCTCTCCCTTGCAGTGTAGATTTGATAGGCAGGAACTTTATAGAGCCTTTCCAAGGAAGAGAAAAATACAAGGACAATGTTGATGCCTTAATTTGGGTTTAATTTAAAAAATATGATGAACACAACTATGTGCATTTGAAAGTGATTTGTTTCTTACCGGAGATTAATAACTCTCTTTCTCCCCTCCCTCTCTCCCTCTTTTCCTCCCTCCCTCCCTTCTTCCATCTCTTTTTCCCTCCCTTCCCCCTTCCTTCCTTTCTTTATTGATGGCATTTCACTATATAGTCAAGTCTGGTCTCAAACTCTGGCATAGCACCAAACCTGACTCCTTGGGGGTAGTTTCAAAGTGGGAACATTGAATCATAACACTCTGTTGGATTGAAAAATAGCTGCCAGCATTGAGGGGAGAGGACTCTCTCTACAGGAAGTTGCCAAAGGATGAGGAAAATTTGCTGGGTTGTCACCAACATTTATGGAGCTGGGACTCGGTATTGTTTAGTACGTGGGTGAATGAAGACCAAAAGAAGACTGGCTTGTTATGGCTCCTCATCCAGTGTGGTTTTGAGAAAGCCACGGGCATTTTCTCAATAAACAGATCCTTCACTTCTCAGTAAGACAGCTATGAATTTACATTCAACAATGTAATGTCTCTGTTGTGTTTTGTGGGTTGTGTGGAAGCACCTTGTAAACAAAATAACCCCCAGAATGGGGTGAAATGTGTACATGGAAAGGTAAAGCAAGGCAGAAATGAGCCCTAGGCACAGGAGATGGGGAACATCCCAGGGTAAACAGAGCTGTTTCAAGGTGCGAGTGGTTAATGTGAAGTGGGAGATGAGGCTGGACAGCTGAGTGCAGCGCACGCTTCCAAGGATAGTTGTGGGTGTGTCCCAACACAGAATCATAATAACTGCTCTCTCCAGGGCACAATAAATGATGACCTGCTTGAGGGGTGAGTTTCTAGAAGGCGGATGTTGGACACTAGGAATTAAAATCAGAATCATGGAGCTTAGAGTTGACATTCTCTCTCAGCAAACCTGAAAAGTCTGGAGGCGCCAGGAAATGGATCACATCTTTACATCTCTACAACAGGGCTGGGCTTGGAAAGGGTACCCAGTGAATGCTTAAGGAATATAGCCAGTCAAAATGGGAGAAACCAAAGCCCCCTCCATTCACCCCAAGAGAGGCGGAGTATGTCTCGGCTTTGTTTTCGTTGTCCCTAATTTTCTTATCTCCTGTCCTTATCCTTTCCTTCTTTCTTTAGACCTACCTTTCTCCATTTTTTTGTTTGTTTGTTTTTCCTTCTTTATGGATACCACTGTCCTTTGACACACGTTTCTCTTTTCTTTTCCTTCACACCCTCCAAATCTGTCACTTTGCATGTTCTATTGTGCCGTTTGTGTGTTCCCATCAGTGTTGGACTCATTTAACCTTTTAGAGTGGGCACTGCAGCCAGGCATGGAATGAGAATCTACTGCGTGTAGCATCTCATCTCCCTGCCGCATTACTGGAGCATCTACAGATGTTCCTTTCTTACAGTTTTCTAAGCAGCTGATCTAAGCAAGGACAACTTTAGTCCAGAGCCAGCTCTCTTTGCAAGTCAATCCCCACAGCAGGAGCCTCGGGAAGGCTACTTCCATCTCTTTTCTCCTTGAGTCCTGTCCCAGATCACAGGTCCCCCTCTTCACAAAGCTACTCCATGCAGAGTGCTGGTGACAGGAACTAGCTGTCTTGCAGGGCAGGGATGGTGGTATCTCTGCTGGATCTTTCTTCCAACAGCATATCTCCTTGGTCCACCTTTTTGGTTGCTGAAGATACAACTCTGGAGCTTGAGCTTGCTAGGCAAAAAAAAAAAAAAAAAAAAAAGAAACAAAAAACAAAACAAACAAAAAAACAAAACAAAACAAAAACCGCTGACCCACATCTCTTCACTCACCAGCCTTTCTTCTTGTTGGAACTAACCAACCATCTTTTTGGTTTCAACCTCAGATGGAACCAACCATATTTCTTTCCCTCCTGGTTGTCAATTGTCTTCATATGCTGAAGTTAACTTAGTTCATTGTAACCCACAGACAGGTGTGGAATCCCACCTCTCCCACTAACATGGCTTCTTGGAATCCCTGACACTCTCCTTTGGCCTATCTGCAATGTCAACACTACCAACTTCCTCATAAAACATCCACTATTCTTCATCTTTTCATTCTCTCCATGGTGGTTCCTTTCTCATCTTCCTTCCTGTTGATAAGCTCAGGGCAAGTTGCCATATCCATCCATCTATCTATCTCTATCTATCTATCTATCTATCTATCTATCTATCTATCATTTATCACTGTTCCAATGAGATAAGTATCATGCCATATGCTATCTGTGTGTTCTTTCTTTCAATCCTAAGAGCAACTGGTAGTTATTACAGAGGATGTAAGTGGTACTTTGGACCACTTGTGGAGGGAGAGCCAGGATACAGGATGAGGAAACCTGACGCCAGAGCTGGAGCTTATATACTGACTTTGGAAGGTGAGTCTTGACTCCGTATCTTTGGCTCACATCTCTCTGAATTACAAGGCTGGGTATTTACGTGGTTCCTTGATATTTCACCAAGTTATATTGGAGTGGTTTGAATGAGAATTGTTCCCCATACCACCAGTTTGCTCTCTTTGCTTGATGCTTCTAGTTCAAATATGAGCTCCTAGTCCCTGTTCCTGCTGCCATGTCTGCTGTTTTTGTCCACAATGGATTCTTATCCCTCTGGAACCATAAGACCAAATAAAACCTTCCTTTTATAAATTGCCTTGGTCATGATGTTTGCTACAACACTGGAAGAGTAACACACACACACACACACACACACACACACACACACACACACCAATTTAAATACGTGCAAAGCATCATCTTCCACATCCATTACCTGCCCAGAATCTTCTATCCAAATGACTGGCGCCATACTCGTGTAATAGTGTGAACGGCACCATACTTGTGTAATAGTGTGAACCCGGAAGCAAGGTCTTAATCCATTTGGGCTGCTATGACAATGTACCACAGACTAGTGTGATGATTTACTTATGTTATCAACTTGACTTGATCTATAATCGCCTAAGAGACACACTGTCACAGACAGCACATCGCATGGGGTGTAATCTAAGATGAATACAAAGGGGGAAGGAGGAAGTGAATGAAAACCAGCATTCATTTCTCTCTGATTGTGGATTGTGATACAATGTGACCGGCTCATTTACATTCTTGCCACCATGATGTCCTGGCTAGCCTTTCGTCAACTGGATACAAGCTAGAGTTATGTGGAAAGAGGACCCTCAGTTGAGTAAATGTCTCTGTCAGATTACCTATAGGCAAGTCTGTTGGGCATGATTGATGTGGGAGGGCCCAGCCCATCAGGGGCAGTGCTGTTCTTGGGTGTTATAAGGAAGCAATCTGAGCAGGCTTTGGGAAGCAAGCCAGTAAGCGAATTCTTTCATGGCTTCTGCTTCAGTTCCCGCCACCAGGTTCCTGCTCCGATTTCTGTTCATAATATGCTACAAGATGACATAAGCCCTTTCTTCCACTAGTTGCCTTTTATCATGGTCTTTACCACAGCAATAGACACCTAACTTAAGCCACCATATTGACTTCCCAACCATATTGAGCTACGTTCTCAAATTCTAAGCCCAAACAGTCCCCTTCTTCTTTAAGCTGATTTTCTTAGGAGGTATTTTGTCACAGCAGTGGGAAAAGTAACTAACGAAACTAGGAAGCTCACAAATGCTGGAAATTTATTTCTCACTGTTTTGCAAACTGAGGAATCCAAGGTTCATAAATGGACCTCCAGGAGCTGCTTGTGGCCTTTTATAAAGGCACTGATTCTGTGTATGAGAAAAGGCCCCACTTCTGAATATCAGTGCTTGTGGAACAGGGCATAGATGCCCAGTCTAAAGCATATCTTCAGCTCCTTCCTCTGCTTGCCTTCCCACCCAGTGTGGACCAAAGCCTGTCACCCTCTTGTATGTTGGATATAGAACTGTTATGACCCACAGGCCCTATGTGACACAATTCTGCATGGTCACATGACACTGGTCTTCCGCCACTTCATTCTACTCCTCCCAAAAAGTCTTTGCCCTTCAGTCAGTCTGCTCTGTGTCACCCCAGCAAAACATTTGTGACAACTCACTTGCCCCACACTGAGCCAGGCTGCATAGAAAAATTATTAAATTAGGGTTGCCTGTGTTGTTTTCATCCTTTTATTCTGCTCTGTGGTCCTTATATCTCATACACTCTCCCTTAGAGCACATTTCTCTGAAATATATCTCTATTAGCTACTCATTTGTTGCCACAACAAAATATCTGGTAAAACAGCTTAAAAGCTTTGCTTTGGCTTACAGTTCAGGGTGTAGTCCATCCGGGCAGGTCCCTCGGTTAGGGCTTCTATTGCTGTGGTAAAACTCCATGACCAAGAGCGACTGGGGAGGAAAGGGTTTTAGTTAGCTTACTCAGCACAAGTCACAGTCCAAGGCAGAAACCTGAAGGCAGGAGCTAAAGCAGAGGCCATGTGGAGTTCTGTTTATGGCTTACTCTTCATGGCCTCCTGAGTCTGCTTTTGATACAACTTAGGACTCCAGGATCAGGGACAGACCCACTGCAACAGCCCAGCACTCCAGACTCAGGGCCAGTCCCACTCCAACCCTGGGGGGCTGGACCCATCTACATAAATCATTAATCAAGAAAATGTCCACAGGCCAATCTTGTGGGGGACCTTTTCTTAACCAAGGTTTCCTTTCTTGAACAACTCTTAAGTTGTGTCAAATTGACAAAAACAAACAAACAAAAAACCCTAACTTCTGGAATTATTTAAATTGAAATCTCGCGTACGCACGCACGCACATGCACACACACACACTCTCTCTCTACATTATTTCTGTTGAAAAGTTAACCTATAACTTCTTTTAAACGTAATTGGGTCCCCACCCCACCCCACCCTCTACTATTAAGGCTTCTCTCATTGTCTTAGATTTTTAAAATATTACTCAGTATGTAAATATGGACTATTTTTCATTGTTGTATTGTTTGGTTTATTTGATTCTTTGCTCGGCTTTTGACAACTCTCAGACAGGTTTTCAAGCATCACCAGCTGCTTCGGTCCTTCTTTTGATTTGCTTTCTTGGTCTATTTGCCTTCTCTCCCACCCCTTTGGCTTTCTGTGATATGTTCTGGATTATTCCTTTTGATCCGTATGATGATATATGCTCTCTCTTATGCTACACCTAAAAAGATGTTAAATCTCTCTATTAATTTGTGCATTGTATATTCTCTTCAGGTTTATTTCAGATATGTTTGGTCAGTATAGTTTCCTATTTCTTAAAGATGTGTGTGTGTGTGTGTGTGTGTGTGTGTGTGTGTGTGTGTGTGTGTGTATTATTCAAAGATTTGAAGCCTTTGTAGGTTGTGGTGGTTTGAAAGAAAATAGCCTGCAAAAGGAGTGGCATTATTAGGCGTGGCTTTGTTGAACAGGTATGGCTTTGTTGGAGGAAGTGTGCCGCTGTGGAGGCAGACTTTGAGGTCTCATCTATGCTCAAGCTACACCCAGTGAGACAGACCACTTCCTGCTGCCTGTGAATCAAGATGTAGGACTCTCAGCTACTTCTCCAGCACCATGTTAGCCTGCATGCCACCATGCCCTGCCATGATGATAATGAACTAAACCTCTGAAAATGTAAGCCACCCCAGTGAAATCTTTTTTCTGTACAAGAGCTATGGTCTTGGTATGTCTTCACAGCAATAGAAACCTTAACTAGGGGAGAAGTCTATTTATTTTGTCTTTTCTGACAGTTCTTGAATATCATACTTTGTTCTTTGATTTCCTAGTTATTGGTAGGAACCATTTAAGGCACAGAACACATATGACTTATGGGTTCTTCAGGAGTTCAGGGGGGCTAGCACACAGGAGCACCAGGAGTTCACAGCTTGGGATTGTTCTAGACAAAGAAAACAAATCCATTTGAGCAGAAGTCTGTATCCACACTCTTTGGGGACACATCCATCACTGCCTTTACTCTTCATCCCCGCCTCTGCCAATAGTTTCTGTTCCTTTATAATGTAACTGTGCATGCAGACCTGTGGGAAGATGAACAGAGAGATCTTTTGCTATGTCATGCCCTCATTGAAGTCATTAGGCCCCCTGGGGACTTGGAGTTAATGAGGACAGCATCTTCTGTTAATCTTTATCTTGGGTTAGTCCCTGGCTTGTGAATATGTCCTTTTTGCTTCAAAAGCTTCCAAGACAGAAGTTGTTTCTGTGTTTAACTCTTTCAGTGGAGAATCCATCCAACACTCCCACTGGGAGCAGAGAATATGCTTTATTATATTACTATATTACACATCTTGCTTGGTGTTTGTCTTCTTTACTTGACTTCCTTGTGTGTGTGTGTGTGTGTGTGTGTGTGTGTGTGTGTGTGTGTGTGTGTGTGTGTGTATTTATTTAATCACCTGGCTCCCTCATTAGTTAATAGTCCCATTTTATGTAACCATCATGATACCTGCTTTGTGTCAACTACAGTTCTAGAATCAACTCTTAGCATACTATAACTTTTTACTTTCCTAAAAGCTCCATGATATAGACATTATCTGAGGGACAAGGAACTTACTACTTCGTAGAACATAGCTGGTTGGTGTCAGAGCTGGGATGCATCCCCAGGAAGATTGCTTCAAAGTGCAGGTCACACAGCCCACTACTCCACTGTGTCTATACACAAAAATAAAGATGTGTCACCAATGAGCCTTTGTACCTAACATGGTGACTGCAACAATATCCTCAGTATTGTTGAATGCATTATCACAGAAGACATAGATATGGATTCTTTGGTTATTAAATGATTGATTTGGAAAAAAGAAAAACAATAAAACAACAATGAAATGCATTTTTCGATTCATCATTCCTTGTGACAACAGCTTGATTTCTCTTTAATTTTGATACATGAGTGTGGTTGGTAGAACAAATCTGGCTTTGTTTGTTTTTACTGCTAGCCTGTTGGAAGAAAACGATCATGTTGAAATAACATCAGAGAGAAATGGGTTAGGTGATAAAAATATAGGGATATTACATTACAGGGTTGTTGCTGAGGCGTGGGGAAAAAACCAAATTGAAGGAATTCAGAGCAGGACAGTCCACAGCAAGGCCCAATAAGACATCTGGCCTTAGTCAGGAAACAACCAGAGTTCAGCTTTATTATTAGTCAGAAAACCACTGATGTAGGTGGAAGTCACGTGCTGTCATTTAAGGTAAGGTTCTCCTGCTGGTCACCTGATTCCAGGTCAGGGCTCTTTGCAAAGGTGACCCGATTTCTACATGTTGTTCATGTCCCTGTGCAAAGCGTCAGTTCCGTTATGCTCCATTTGCCAGGCAGTGTTTTCTGTTTTGTGACCAGTCGATGTGTCAGTACCTTGTGTCACATGAGCACGACAGAGGTGGCGATCTGAAAGGCTGTGACCTGGTGTATGGTGATCTTTTGGGTTTTCTCACCTTTGTTGAGGCCATTGTCCAATGTACGGAGCAACAATCCACAAAGAGCCACCGCTTTCCTTCTTTGGGCTGTCACAGGGGTCATTGATGTTTAGGGCACTCGTGTGTCCTCGGGACAAGCACAGGTGCATCTCCTTTGCATACTTTCACTTAGTGAGCATTCAGACTGTGCACACAGATGCAGTTTCATTTCCAAAGCAAGAGGAAGTCCCTTAGCTGCAACCGTAAAGGACACTTTGCATCTCGCTGCAGGCTGCTCACTTTTAGTGGCCAGAGCCTCTCCCAGAGATGTGCACCCTCAGTCTTACGGGGTCATCTTGAAAGTTGAAGCAGTTTCTTCAAGGTCACCAGACTTGAGAGGGGGAGCAATTTTGAGCAGGCTTCGGTGTGTACAGTTCCCCATATGCCCACTTAAGTCTGGGTTTGCATTTAGTTAGTCATTAGATTGACACACTTTTATTGTTAGCAAGGCTATCAGAAGAGTCATACTTCAAAATTCTGATTATGTCACTGTCTTCCAACTCCCCCTTTAAGGGAGAAAGCTAAATCACACGTGGTTGCTTAAGTGATGATGCCCTCTGGGATCACAGAGACCTCAAAACAGAGAGTGGATTAGCGGAGGGGGTTGTAATAATGTGAGTTTCTTATAAAAAAAGGTTTGATGGTTGGGTTGGATGTTGGCTGGGTGGCTTTGGGGAAATTGCTTGGTATCTCCAGGCTCTGCTTTCATCATATGTAAAGTGGGGATGATCCCATTCACTTCTCTGGGTGGCAACCAGGACTGAAGTAGACAATGTGCTTATTCAGCTCCCTAGCATGCTGTTCATACTGTAGACACCCAGTGAATGCTTGTTTTTCCTGTGACTAATTCTTTTATTGGCTGATATTTGCACACGCAAACTCTCTCAGCCAGCCAACCAACTAACAACCAACTAACCTATCAGCCAATTCCAAAGTCTTTTTGAAAATAACATCAAAGTCTAACAAAGCGCTGTTAATATCATTGGCCTTGGCCGGCTCCTGCCTCCAACAGCATCATTTACTGTATGTAGAATATGTAATATAGGACACTTTTTTCTGAGTCATGCCGCTTTCAGTAATATCCTTAATTCAGGAGGTTTTTTTTTTTTTTTTTTTTTTTAATCTCTAAGCACCAAAATTGAATTACCTAGTTAAGAGAAGAAGTATGCTGGGTTAAGGTTGAGAACAAGACCCATAACACCTTAGATAGGATTAACAAATGACAGGTAGAGATCCTCAGAGTAAGGTCACCATTTGTCTATAGTTCTGGGGACTCAACAAATAACCTGCTTCACAGAGTCATGCAGGAGAAGAAAGAGGCCTTGTGGGGTCATGTCTCTGACATGTCACACAGAATGAATCTCATTTGTATTTATTTTATTAGAATAGTGTATTCATATACATTTAAGGGGTGAATGTTATTATAGTGTTTATAGAAATATCACAGGAATTCCTTGGGACTAGAGAGACTGCTTAGTGGTTAAGAACACTTACTGTTCTTGTAGAAGACCCAAGCTCAATTCTCAGTCCTCACTCTGAAGTCACTACATGGAACTCAAACATGGCAGGATCCCAGAAGCAGGAGCTGATGCAAAGGCCATGGAGGGGTCCTACTTACTGGCTTGCTTCCAATGGCTTGCTCAGCCTACTTTCTTATAGAAGCCAGGGCCATTAGCTCAGGAATGGCACCGCCCACCGTGGCCATTGATACTTCCCCATTGATACTAAATGAGAAAATGTCTTACAGCTGGATCTTAAGGAAGCATTTCCTCAGCTGAGGCTCCTTCCTTGATGACTTTAGCTAATGTCAGGTTGAAGTCCGAACCAAAGAGAGTCAGAGATGGGAGGGGGGTGTTAGAAATAAAATACACGACTCCTTTAAGACTCTTCAGTTTCACTCACTGCCTTTTTTGTTCAGGTTGTTTTTCTTGATGCTTAGTTTCTTTGAGTTCTGTTGTATATTTGAGATGTCAGTTCTCAGTCAAGCATATAATTGGCAAATACTTTTTCCTGTTCTGTAGGCTGTCTCTTCATTCAGTTGAGTTTCCTTTGTTGCACACAAACTTGTTAACTTCATGAGGTCTCATTTGTCAATTGTTTGCCTTAGTTCCTGACTGACCAGGGTCTGCTTTAGAAAATATGTGTCTCTATCCTGCAGCACACTCTCTGTAGTGAACTTCCTGTTGCATACTTCCTGTTGCACACTTCCTATAGTGCACTTCCTGTTGCATATTTCCTATAGCATAGCTTCTGTAGTGCACTTCCTATTTCATATTTCCCATTGTACAGTCCCTCTAGCTCCTTTGGGCTTTGTTCTGAGCTTTTGGAGCCATCTGGAGCAGAATCAGGGCAGGATCTATTTCATTCTTGCACATGTTGATTTCCTGTTTTCTCAGCACCATTTGTTGAAGAGTCTTTTATTTCTCCACTGTGGTTTTTGGCTTGTCAAAACCAAAATCTTTGGCTGAGATTGCTTGAGTTTATGTCTGGGTCCTCTATTGTGCTCCCCTGATCTGTTTTTATGGCAATACCATGCTGTCTTATTGCCATGGCTCCTGAGCTCAGCTAGAAATCAGATGTGATAATGATTTCAGCAGTATTTTCCTCTTGTTCAAGATGCTTTGGCTATTCACAGAACACAGATGACTGTGTTCTGAAAAAGAGACTGAAAAAGAGATAATTTGGAATTCATTAGTAACTCTGATCAGGAGAGATGAGACAAATAGAGGCCTGGTAAAACTTAAGAATGACCAGTTTCATAGAGGAGACAAACAAGTGGTCATTAAACCAAAAGAATGCTCAACTTCAATGGGAATCAAGGGAATAAAAATTAAAACAAAACCATGGTATTTTTATTTCACCAGTTTAGCAAAAATATTTAGCTACGATAATGCCAAGTGTTGACAAGGACACGATGTGTGGGCACTCTCAAACAGGGCTGGGGAGAATATGAGTTGTTGCCATCACTGGGGAGCATGCTACACCAGTCAAGTTGATCATAACCTCCCTTTATGATTTAGCTGCCCACTTGAAGCAGATGCAGAATTTAATGAAAATACATCTGAAGATTTCAGGCATCAATAGACAAAGGGAAATAGCCTACTTTCTGTCTCTGACATTAGGAATGTCAAATTACTTAATGCAGCGTTTTGCAACTATTAAAAGTGGATGGACTAGATCTATATGTCAGTATAGATATATTACAAAAACATTCAGGAGAGAAGATAGGCTGTTGACTTATATAATCACATTGCTACTTGTATAGACCATGCATCTACAGAATATGGAAAGTGAGGCATAAAATATGTCAAAGAATGGTAGAGGGTGGGGAAATGGGGCCAGGGCCTCTATTTTATTTAGAACTTTAAAAATCTCTTAATGAGTCATGAATGGAGTGGATTCTAGAGAGCGAAGCAGCTGAGAAAAGGCTCATTGGGAACCTTGACTATGTGACCGGCTTTCAGGCTAGTTTAGGCAAAGGCTAGTTTAGGCAGAAGGGATTTGTACAGGACACAAGGTACCTTGCTGAATCTTGAAGTTAATTTAGAGTTGTTGACAGATAGTATTCAAAGGCAGAGTGGGTATGATTGCCTGAAATAAGTAGAGAACACAGTAGTTTGAGGTATATGTGTGCATTACTATAGGAGGATGGGCACAGGAGCCTGAGGATGTGGATGGGGTACTGAAGTGAGTGAGGGTGTGTAACAGTGCTTCACACATGTTCAAATGGCATCTGCATTCAGTGACAATTCCATGAAGTAGATGGGTTGAACAGGTAGGCAGGCAGTCATTGATTTTCATGTTTCAAAAGAGAGAGACCTGAAACTCAGAAATGTTAACTAGCCTTGACCCTGGGCCAAGCCGTGTCACATGGCTCTAAATCCAGTGATCCTGCAGGGATAACCAGCTTTCAATAGAATATATCCCCCTGCACAGGACAGATGTCCCTGGTGTCCCACCCCCTTACCCTCCATTGCATCCAAGTGGGAATTCTATTTGTGAGAGGAATACATGTCATTAAGCCTGAGGTGCCTACTGTATATGAAGGCACCAGTAGGAACAGGGCTAAGATTCTTGCCTTCATGAAGCTGATAGTTTGAACAGTGCTGCACTAGAGTTCTTAGTAGAGTTGTGGAGTTGTGGATCCCTGGGGGACTTGAGGAGGTGCACACAATTCTGTGCATCCCTTAAGAATGCAACAGTCTGCATAATGCTGTATAGCCACTGTACCCTTACCAGGGGATTCCATTTTCCCCTCCATTATCAAGATACCTTAAATAAAGCATACCCATCCCTGGCTTAGATAGGAATTCTGATTATTCTTAATCTCAGCTTGCCAAACTTTATTTGGTAATAAAGTTGCATGGAGGACTAATTTAAAAATCAAGTTAGTAGAGCCCCCAAACCTGAGCTATGCCCAATACCTTGACTAACTAATAAGTCCTGGATCTTAGGAACCAGGCATAGCACTCTTGGGCATATACCCAAAGGACACTCCATCATACCTCAAGGACACTTTCTCATCTACACTCAATGGGGTTTTATTCACAATAGCCAGATATAGGGAAAATATCTAGATGCCCCTCAACCAAAGAATGGAAAGAAAATGTGAGACATTTACACAATGGAGTATTATTCAACTTTTTTTTTTAATTATAAACTGTTTGATGGCTTGGGCTTCATTATTATTATTATTATTATTATTATTATTATTATTATTTAAAATTTTTACATGTTGATCCCAGTTTCCTCTCCATCCCTCCTTCCCTCCTACTCAACTGTTAAAGAAAACAACACAATAAAAATTGCAGGCAAATGGATGGAACTAGAAAAAAATCATCCCAAATGAGGTCATTCAGCTCTGGAAAAGACATATATGGTATGAACCCACTTATAAGTAGATATTAGCTGTTAAGTAAATGATAATCATGCTATAATCTGTAGACCCAAATCTGAGTAAAGAGGAGGGCTCTAGTGGGGAGCACATGGATCTTCCTGGGAAGGGGAAATAGAATAGATTTTTTTTCAGGTGGTCTGGGGAGGCTCAGGATGGGATCAGATATGTGGGGAACCGGGGCAGTGTGGGAATCCAGTGCAGTGGAAACTTCAAGGACTTCTAGTAAAGGAGGATATGGAGTCTCAACTGGCCATCTCTTGTAGCCAGGCAAGGATCCAAAAAGTGGTACTGAGCTACATTTGGTTGAGTCGTTGGCCAAGGGAGATCCCCAAACAACCCAGGCTGATGCCAGGACAGAGGCTCACTCTCTACAAACTGTTGTGGGGCTCCATTGCCAAGGACAACATCCGTATAGATAATTGAAAGTGAAGAGGTCAAGGCTTTAACCCATTTGGAGCCATGGTGAGAAGAGGTTTGGTGGAGCCAGGATGGCCTTTCAGTCTGAGGTAGAGTGAGAGGCAGTGACAGCTGCTTTGCTTTTCCGATCTTCAGCTTGAAACTTGAACCCTAATATCAGTCTCTGGGGCTTTTATTTGTTCATGCTACACCTTCTGGCCTCTGAGAGGACATCTGAGGCATATACCCTTCTACACACATATACATAATAATTTTTTAAATAGCCTTTCCTGAGGGATAGATCTACTGCTAATACTTCCTATAGATTGATGTCTGTCCCCTTATTCATACTCAAGAAGTCTTTATGGGTATTGATATGAAGTAGACCATGCCAGCATTGGACTTGCTCATGAGGCAGGGAGGAGGCACTGGGATCCATCCAGGTGCTCCATGAATTATAAAAAAAAATGTATTAGTATGACCCACTGGAAGAGAGTTTCATGTCCCTCTCCCAGACACGTTGTATAACACCATGTATGTGAACATACAGACTTATTGTTTACTTGACCTTGACTCTGAATGTTTGGTATGAAGAGAACTATTTTCGTCTTGTTTTGTTTAAATTTCTGTATTTTTATTTCCGTGTGTGTGAGTGTGGGTGCCTGTGGGTGAGTGCTTGCTGCCGCACACCTTTGAAAGTTGGCGACATCTTGGAGTCAGTTCTTTTCCTCTATCATCTGGGTTTGAACTCAGATTGTTGGGCTTGATAGAAAGTGCCTTCACCTGCTGAGCTACCTTGCTGGCCCAGGACATTGAATGTCAGCTTTTCTTCTGTTGTTTTTCTTTGTGGTTCTGGGGGGTTGAACCTGGGCCTCGTGCATGCTGGGCACAGAGATCCCCATGCCCAACCCCACACAGGCCCTTCCACTTGGCCTTGAAAGTTAGATGCTCTTTCCAAGGTGGGCTCATTTGCACCTGATTCCCAGTGCTTGTAGCTTCATATTGTCCTTGACAGGGTCCTCTCATCCAGTCAGTGCATTCCGGGCTCCAAATCCACCAGTACCAGTTAAACTCCTCTTCCCCCCTCAGGCAGGGGACTGGCTTTGGAAGAATGGGGCTGGGCACACAACTAATACTTGTGCATTACTATACACTTGACATTGAGCTTGGAGTATTCACAGTCAGGACATCAACTGACCCTTTGAGAAGTGTCCGGGATGCCAGGAGAGCAGTTTATTATGTTATTGTATCCATTTTAAGATAGAGAACTACTACAGGCCAAGAATGCACACCGTTTAGAAATGAAGGGGCAGGAAAAACAGGTATGCTTGGCAACTGGGGTGTCCAAAATATGTTTCAGTAATACTTTATTAATGCTGGAGATTTTGCAGTACACAGCTGTTGAAGAGATTATGCGAAGTTATGCATATGGCAACCGTGATTTTCTAATGGATGCCATTTATATACACGTAGGAGACTGATGAGCCTGGGGAACCAGTGCTGGTCTGCTTTTCTTCGTGTGTTTAACTGGAGTTGTATTTTCTTTTCTCACCTCATTCTCTTCCATCACTCATCTGCCTTTCAGGTCATGTCCCCACCGAAGCCATTCTTGCTGATACTATTGACTCAGAGTTGGAGTGTCAGAGTGCAGAAGATGGCCTTTTCCTTAAGTGGTGCCTTTCCGGCTTACGTCTTCTCCCGACTCTGCCTCCTGTGGCCACTTCTGTTCATCTCTAAGTTGTCTGCACTCAATAGTTCCTAGATTTTGTTCTTACTGTGTAATCTTCTTGGCTCTCTTCATGCCGTTGACCATGTTACCATTCCGAGCCCTCTCTATCAGCTTATCCTCCTTCTTGAGTTCAAATGACAACCAGACATTTAGACCACTGATGCTAACACCCAGACTAAACCCCCGACATCTCCCTGCAGACACCACTTTTCTTACGGATTCTTTTATTGCCTTAAACAACTGTTTAGTGACGAAAATCTGAAGCTGTGGTATTCCTATAAGACCTTGTCCTTAGATCTTGGCCCTTGTCAGTAGGTCCTGACTGCCTCCCAAAGAGCTCGCACCTGGATGTCCCTTGTCGCTCATGATGTGAATGAGCCGAGCCAGTCTGCAATGGCATGCTGATTGGTGTGGAGCCTCCAGTCTTTTACTGTTTGTCTTGTCACTCAACAGATGGGTCTTTAATCCCTGAGCTTACATCCTTTTGCTTGGCACCCGGCTCTTCCGTCTCTCATGCTGGCCTGAATATTTGCTCTCCTCCCCTTGCACTCCACTCCCCCTTCAGTTTTCCAAACCACCCATATGCTCTGTCACATACTATGGTGTCACTTCCTGCATTCTCTGCTTTGGGAAGCCAGGGAAGGTGACAGAGGATAGGTGGAGATGTGCCACATGCTACTTATGCAAGTGGTAGCCTCGAGTCTTACCTCAAGGAATTTGTGTTTTAGTGGGAAGCAGCTGTGTACACAATTACTGTAGTTTGCCTGTATTAGAAATGTAAAAGCAAGTCATCAGTAGAAAGGCAACAAGAGGAACCTGGAGTGTGATAAAAAAATCTTTTCAACATAAGTTAGGAGACATAATATAATACTGCTAACTACCTTAGCCTACTCATACTTGTGCTGGGAAATTTTATGTCAATTTGACAGATGCTAGAGTCATCAAAGAGGAGGAAGCCTCAGCTGAGAAAATGCCGCAGTAAGATCAGGCTGCAGGCAAGCCTGTAGGGCATCTTCTTAATTAGTGATGGATGTGGGAGGGCCTAGCCCATGGTGGGTGGTGCCATCCCTGGACCCGTGGTTCTGAATTCTATAAGAAAGCAGGCTGAGCTAGCTGTAGGGAGCAAGCCAGTAAGCAGCACCCCCGCATGGCTTCTGCATCAGCCCCTGCCTCTAGGTTCCTGCCTTGTTTGAATTCCTGTCCTGACTTCCTTTGGTGATGAACAGAGATGTAGAAGTGTAAGCCAAGTGCAACCCACCCCTTGAAGTAGCTTCACCAGAGTGTTTCATTACACCAACAGCAACCCTAACAAAGTCAATTTGCTATAACAAAATCCCATGGGCCGGGTGGTTTGCAAACAACATACACTTATTACTTACATCTCTGGAGGCTGAGAAGTCAAGAGCAAAATGCTGGGAGGTTTGTTGTCTGGCTCATAAGCAGTTATTTTCACACGGTGAAGAAGACAAGAGAGCTCTTTGCGTTCTCCTTTATGAGAACACTAATCCCAGCAGTGGGGCCCCACCAGCATTGCCTAATCACCTCTGGAAAGCTGTCTCTCAGGTACCATGGCACTTGGAATAAGGCTTCGGCATATGAACTTGGGAGGGAGAAGCACAAACAATAAAACCGCAGCATGGCTTGTTTGTATTTACAAAGCACCGAACTAAGCAAACCTTTCCAGAACACAGGGGCTGTCTATGTTACATGCCTTAAGCCAGGCAAACACAACAGAACAATGAAAAGTACAAGGCCATTGTGATGCTAAGCAGAATGTATGTATGTACAAAAGATTGGTTTCACATGTGTGTCTCTGAGTGTCGCAAGCATGGAGACCAGGAGAGGGCACTGGATCTCTGGCAGCTGGATCGACAGGCAGTTGTGAGCCATCCAACATGAGTGCTGGAAACTGAACTCTGGTCCTTTGCAAGAGCAGCCAGCACTCTTAACCATCTCTCCAGCCCCCAGGATGGGATACTTTCTGAAGAGCTCATGGAAATCCTCAGTATTTTATTACATTGCAATGGTCTTATCTCCCCCTCCCCTGGTCTCTCCTCACCTGCATGTTAGTTCTTTGGAGATGTCTGTCTGGTGTCCCTGGGTGCCCGCTCTGAGCGCTCAGCCATTATGTCCACTGAATCCTTCCAAAACCAGCATCTCTAGCCTAGGAATCAGCAAAGGCCCCCACACTTTGAAACGACCCTATTGGTGTCCCTGTCACCAGTTCACTCTTTCCTATGTCTCCTCCTCCTAGTGACACCTAGTTCTTGTGTGTGCCTTCTGTTTTCAGTAAATATTGCACTAAGTAGGTAACTGGGCATTAGATCAGATTCTTAAATCCAGTCTAGAGCTAAAACTTCTCAACTTCACGTCCTAACTGCAACCCAGTTGTGCTTATGTCTACCTGGTCCAGGCTACCAGCATCTCAGTCTTGTTGCCATGAGCAACTACAGATGCTTGGTGTTGTTCCCTGCATGCTCCCACATTCTCAGTCAAGTATTGCACATTTCCTTTCTGACTTCCCACTAGCGTGTACTATGTGTATATGAGTATGGGCATGTATGTGTCTCAGCATGTGTGTGTAGGTCAGACGTCAGCTTTCAGAAATTGCTTCTCTCTTTCCAGCATGGAGACCAAACACAGATTATCAAGCATGTGTAGCAAACACTTTAACCCATTTATCCACCTCAGCAGTCTCATGTCCGCCTTTATTTTTATTTACTTTGTTCATTACAAGTGTGTGTGTGTGTGTGTGTGTGTGTGTGTGTGTGTGTGTGTGTGATGTAAGTGTGCCATAGCATGTGTATATATACGAGTGGACAACTTTTCTGAACTGGCTGACATGGATTCATTCCAGGGCTCAAACTCAACTTGCCAGACATGTGTAGCAGGACTCTATATGTGGAGGTATCTCATAGAACTCCAAGGACACGTACCAGTGCTGTATGAATAGCCTGTACCCTGGGATACAGTGAAAGAAGAGAAGTTAATGGACACAACCATGGAAGCTGATAGTCTGCAGTTCAGTGAACAGAGGTATGCTAGTGTGCATTTTGTGGTTTTGCCTGGTGTGTTCTGGTTTCATAGGCCAGCAGCATTGTGGGAAATTGGCTTACAGCTGTGTAAAAAATTCTCTAGCTTCTTGGATACTTTTCTGTAAATATAAGACAAAAGACAACCTAAAGTTTCTTTGGAAACAACAGTGGCTCCCACACGCCTTACATTAGAGGCTGAAACCCTCAGCATGGCCAGGCTCACTCCCAGTTAGACTAAACTTATTTAATCCTTTCCTGAAATAAGCCTTCCCCTTGCCTCTAGGTTTTCAGAGTATGGGAAGCTTGACACAAATTTGCTGGAAGCTAATACATGTTACATTTTTAAAAACTAAAGAACATCTATACATTAGATTCTAGTAGAGGTTGGGATCGTACATGGCACCTACATTTGTGTTCAGTGGAGCCCAGACAGCCTTTGTTTGGCTGATGCTGTTTCTTCCTGATGCTCCCTCTGCCCCTGATGCAGCATCATTTCCCCTTCCTCTGTTGCCATCCTTAACCTAAACACCAGACCCAAGCCCCAGTCAGGACCAGAGTTTCTGAAAATCCATTCACAGTGCTGGGAGGAGACAGTGCCCCCTTCACCTTACTCCTGTTCTCTCTCACTCACTCCGCCCCATCCCACCTCCTCTTGTGGAAATCTTCTTTCTAGCTGATACTGTCCCACTGGAAGAGGAGTTACGTCAGGCTGCCAGGTTGGGTGACAGGGGTGGTGAACAGGCTACAGACTAAAGCAATCGAGAGGATCAAGTGCTAGGGTCACCTTTGACACAGAGTCAAGTGAATTTCACAGCACATTACTGAGCCATGTCCCAACATCCCTGAATACTGCTGGGACTTCACCTTAACCCAGGACAAATTTTTTTCTCATGTTTCTTTCTTCCATACTCCTATGTGACAATACTACCCCCCCACCTCCGCAAGCCACTCTTAAAAGTGATAATGAGAAAAATCCATAACGTGTTACTTCAGGCCACACAGACCTTTACAACGCTGCAGTCTGAATGTTATCACCACATTTCTAGAGGCACACACTCATGCCCAGCCTCCCTCCTCTACATCCTACCTCTGGCTCCCATCAGTCACATCTGGTATCAGTCTAGTCAGTGTAGAATCAACTTGGGCTTTTCTAACTGCAAAATCCTTTTCCTTGTTCAGCTCCTAGTGTCATTTTCTGAAAACTCTTTATGGCTACATAGCAGGGAGGGAGGAGGTGCAATGTGCCCTTCAGAAGTGAAGAGTCCTCACCTCCCAGCAGGCTGCCCAGGTGATGTGGGGATGTTTTGGGGTCACCCAGGTGAGCTGTGAACTCTTTGGGATGGTTCAGGTGAGGTGGGGACTCTGAGGTCCTCCTCCATCTTGTAGTTTGATAAGACAGAATCCACTGTCAAGTGCATTTGTAAACAAGATTTTGAAGCATCTCATCTTCAGCCCCCGGATATCACACCCTTAACACACTCCAAAATGATGGCCAGAGAGAGCATTTAATACATGGAATGCTTTTCCTTCCATTTACACTGTCATAAATTACAAAGTATTGCTCACTTCACAAAATAAAACCATTTCCAGATTATTTTGACAGTATCAAGAAGTATAGATGCCACAATAAACACACCTGTACAGCTGTGAGGAATACTGACAGCAGGGAGCAGGCCAAACTGAGCCCCAGGTGCTAAGATTCTGCCTGCAGGGGCTGAGGAAGCTGCTGGACAACAACTCCTGCAGCCTTTACCACCTAACAATTCTCTTCTGGGCGCTCCACGAAAGACTGGATAGTACATGGGTCATCTCAGACAATCAAGGGAAAGACACTGCAACTGGCTTTTAAAAATCTAGATTTACAGTTTTTGCTGCTTTAAATATTTTACTTATGTTACAAATATAGAGATCTTGGTGTGAAAAACTCATGCTAAGATAAATATAACCAACCAATAGGATGGGTCTCTAGTAATTAAATCATGTTAAATTATCTTCCACACAGAACAACTTTTATGAAGGAAAAACATTTGGTTAAAAAAACAAACAAACAAACCTTATTTATTCATAACTTATTAACAGGTTTACAAAACAAAAAGTAGGGAACAAGACCCAACAATGACCCCATAGGTTCATGATTCATCGATATGGAAAGGTGGCAAAGAATTTCAGTTTTTCATTGACATAAACTCGAAGGCCCAGCTGAGGAAGGGAGAAGTGCCAGCTTGTGAAGTGGCCCAGATGCATCCAATGTCCTCAAGTCACTTTGTGTAACAAGACACACTCTGCATGTTCTAGGACACACACTGGAGACGTGGAAAGGCCACACCCAATTCCAACACACCCTTTGGGGAGTCACAAAATGCTTCTAGAAAGGAAACATGTGGACGCTTCAGACCATCCTAGGGTCACTATCTCACAGCGGAAAGCCAGTGCTGAGGAGCATGAACTGTGAAAAGCATGGGGTGGGGGTGGGGGTGGGGGACAGAGGAGGGGGAGGGCTGAACTGTCACTGAAGCACTAATCAGGACAGAGGTATGTCAAGGTGATACTGCATTCACGGTCAACGTTCACCAGGCATCACAGCAAGGAGGGGAGGGAGGGGACAAAGAACAGGGCAATAACCAATGCACTGCATTGAGTTCTATTTGCTAAAATAAAATAACATTCTTGCAGCTAAAATAAAGTACATTTTACAATATAGGTTTCATTTAACATTTAACATATAGAATTGTCTTCTTTTCTTGGAAGGTGGAAAATGTATACTGTACCAAGTACCTTTTTTGAATTAAGTTCCCTTTTATTATTTGTAAGACTGAAGCTTAAAGGTCTACATATTTTTTTTAATAAGTTAAAGAAAGATTTATTAATCACTCAGCAAAACAGACATACATACGAGGCACGGCAAAAGACCCAAGGTAAGGGGTTTCCTACCCTCACCCTTGCTCTCACGTGGAGGAGGGAGACACAGTCCCCAACTCTGCAGTCCACTGTGGTCCACCAAATTCTGCCACTTGTTTGAAAAAACAAATCAAGTGTAAGAAACGTTTTTATTCCATTAGCGTTACCGGCTCATTTCCCTGATGGATTAGAACAAAACGTCTTCGTTTTCTATTAAAATCTGCACAATCAGCTTTTGGTACCGCATGTCATGGAGGGTGGTCAGAGTGCTGTCCTCAGGGGGTCTCATCAGGGTCGGCCCGAACACAATCCCCAGATTTTCTGCGTTCATTAAATTGTCCTTTTCATTCATGGTAACCCTGCAAGGCAAGCACAGAAACCTTGGGCAGATTTGCAGAAGGATTAACATACTATCCATGCACCTTGGGTCTGAGACCATTTCTGGGTTCAGGAGCCCGCGAAAGTAAATGGAGACTAAGTGATGGCAGGAAGACATCTTTTAACACGCGATTTCCTGATTTGTTTTCCTTTTTAAGTTATTGATAACTAACTGCCTTCGGCCAATAGAACGACTTACTAGAGTCTGCTGTGGACACGGTTTGAGGATTGGGAATCTGCCCTTCTTGAAGAATTGTGCAACTGTTATTTAGGTGATATCAGTTTGACAGCCCGTGGTACTTTCATGGGTCTCATATGGAAGTCTGGATTTTGTCACCACTTCCTGCTGGTCTGGATGCTGGAGAGGGGGCTGGATGTGGATTGGATCCACAGGAGAAAGACTGTTTGTAGAACAGGCTGCTTTGTGTTTAGGAAGACCCTGGCTATTGTCACAGGGCAGGAGAATGGCTGGAATGTGGCCAGACTGGAGGGCGATTGTTTATTATGCCCAGTTCCCAAGGGAGGAGGCACAGAGCAGTCATTATTGTTGGACCAGCATCCAGAGAAGAACCAATGAGGCTTTAAGGAGGAAATCCTTAAAGTCCTAAGGTTGCTTTCCTGGTTTCTTTGTGTAATGAATGGTAATTTTTCAGATTCTTGCCTTCAGGAATTTAGTCTTTTAAGTGTTCACCATAGATAAAAAGGAGAAAGTTCTACAAAACAGAATATACTGGGTTAAAACGTGTTTAGGTTTTGCAGAGAAACAATCCTTTGTTCTCTGTTCTCTTGGAGCAGATTCAAATTAGCCACTTAATGTTATTTTTTTTGGTCACCTCAGTTTGAATCATTTTTATGCTGTAGAGCAAAGAAAACCAATCAAGCAATCAATCAATCAATCAAACAAACAAAAACAAGCAGGAGAGAGGTCATTACCTGCAGCTGCTGGTCAGCTGCAGCTCAAGAATCAGCTTGAGTAAGAAGAGACCAGCACAACACAGGGAAGACTTTTACTACAAAGCGAAACCTTTGCTTTTGGGCGATAGTTGATACAGACCAGTTGGAGCTGAAAAATTAGCTGTGGCTAAGAAACTAGCACCATTGAGGCTGTGGTAGTCCAGAGGAAGCCCAGGGAGCATCTCATGCTGACAGCCAAACTTGGCAATGGGAAGATTTGTTAGCCTTCCTTGCTCAAGTGGACAGAGGCGCCTTTAAAGGGACAGTGCTGCCTTCCTTGCACATCTCCAGTCGTGTCTTCTAGCATGCAAACCAAATCAAGAGCTGCTCTGTGTACTTTCGGTGGGGTGCCCTAATGCCTTCCTGCCCTAGGCAGAGCAGGAAGTGTTAGCTTACTTTTTGAGGTGGATCATCAGGTATCGCAGGGTCTCATAGTGGGCAGGAGGCAGCAACATCAGGACCTCATGGACAGCTTCCAGCCTCTCATCCGCATTGGAGATTTCTATGAAGAATACACAATCAACAACATTAGACACCAACAGTCCAGATGGGTGATGAGAAGCCTGATTTGTCTTCGTTGCAAATGGGGCATCTAACAAACTCATGCAGTCTCATTCACATAGCCTTCCACTCAGCCTCCTTGTGTCCTCTCCCACCCAGAAAGAGCTGAGGTTGACTGAACACAGTATATTTAAATCCGTGAGGCGGGTGGCTTTGTGCTCACCATCCAGGGAGCACAGTCCTACGGATTCCTAACTCTGGTGGTATATACACAGCTTGTGTTGCCCTCTTCAGGCCCGAATTTGTTAAGTCTGTCAAAGTTCTAATTTCCTCTGTATCATGTAGTAGTGAGCCCTTGAAGTTGTCTAATGCATCTTTCCTTCCCAGGCCTCTACATAAAATGCATTTTTCAATTCTAGGGCATTGATAGATGGGCCAATCAATAAAAACATGTTACAAAGGCATTGCAAGGGTTAACCTCATGTGCAACCCAGGTTAGGAAGCAGATACTAGGCACACTAACAATGGGAGGAAGAATGTGTGGACTCTGGGTCACTGATAGGTATTGGCAGGCACTCAAGAAAAGCCCTCCTGCTATCCCTCCTGTGATAGAAATACTCCACTGCTAGAACCTTCTCTACCTCGAACCACCAGAACCCAGGTCCTGCTTGGGGGCAGGACCACAGTGTACCAGGAAAGTGCATTGTGCATGGTCTTGTGATTTGAATCACTGAGTATTTCCCCACAGTCAGCACAAAGACGTGGTGGTCCAGAGGGAGCCCAGACAGCATCTCATGCTGACAGTCCGACCTGGCGATGGGAAAACTAGTTAGCCTTCCTCTCTGGAGTGCACAGAGGCGCCTTTAAAGGGATGGAGCTGCCTTGCCTGGGCATCTCCAGTCACAGTTTCTAGAATCCATACCCAACCAAGAGCTGCTCTGTGTACTTTCAGTGGGGTGCCCTAAAGACCTGGGAAGATGAGGGGTGGTCAGGCAGAGAGGTAACCACTATAACCTCATAGGGAGTAGCATTATTAGGCTATGTTAGAATAGGTATGGCTTTATTGGAGGAAGTGTGCCACTGTGGAGGTGGGCTTTGAGGTTTCCCATGCTCAGGATACTGTCGAGTTTGTCAGACTTCCTGTTGCTTGCAAGATGTAGGCCCCTCAACTACCATCTACCTGCACATCACCATGCTCCTGCCATGATGATAATGGACTGAACCTCTGAAGTGTAAGCCAGGCTCCCCAATGAAGTATTTTTCCTTTATAATAGAGTTGCTGTGGTTATGGTGTCTCTTCACAGCAATAGAAACCCTAACTAAGACAGATCTTAACAGGCCCTTGCTTCCTCATGTAATGCATTAACATATATATATGGAAACCTTTAAAGATAAATAATATCCCACAAAGCCAAAAGAAGTTCCTTTCAGAAGGCTCAGCTTCTCACCCTTGCATCTTAGCATCTGAATTCCTCTTGCTTTGTTACTGCCCGTTATCAGGCAAAGTGTGGTCCCTTCTCTTGACCTACTCTTTGCTTGCCCTCTCCCAAGAGCAGTGGGCTCAGTTGGATGAGGAACTGTTGTCTTATGGTCCCCTGTACATAACCCAGGCTAGCCTTGATCTCCAGATCCTCCTGACTCTGACTCCCAAGTACTGGGATTATGCAGCTCTACACCTGGCGGCTTTTATTAACCTTGAACAACACTGAACAGACAAAGCTTGGATATGGTTTCAGTTGATTCACAATGTGACTCTGAATAATGGATAGAAAGAGTTCACATGTTCCTCTTTAGAGAACACTGATACTTATTTTTTTAAATTACAGAAATTTACTTTCAGAAAATGCCAGAATTGGTCTTCTTGTGCTTGTGTCCAGGACATAGTTAGGGAACAGTGATGAGAGGCAGAACTGCCTGGCTCTCAGCTTCTGCCTCTAGAGCTGGACAGATAAGGACGCTGGGCATCTGGTGAGTGCTACCTGGGTTTGCTTTTGCTAAACATCTGGACCCCCAATTTGATGAGACCAGTGCACATGAAAATCTTGGAAGAGTTCTGAACTTTAATTTCCTGAGAGTAAGAGGCCTGTAGTTCTCTGTACTTACTCGCTGCCTCTATAAATTTGGAATAGGTGTCATATGTGATGACAGGGATGGGTAAGTCTCTGAAGTACAATTTCAGGGCTCCGGTAATGATGTTTATGTCTGGGTAGATGTTGGCAGAGATATCGGCCTTTTCACCATCTGAAAAAGAGGGAATCACCCAAGTCTAAATTAGGTCTTAATTCACCAAGTTAAAGCAACCACAGGGAAAGGAGATCCAACATAGAAAGTCTCCTGGCAAGCCCCAGTCTCACAGCTCCCAATAATGTTAGGAGCCTGGGGTGACAGAAAGGATCTCAGCGAGAGTGGCATAACTATAAACATGAGGACACACAAGAGTACAGCGGGGAGGACCAGAAGCACATGTCTAAGTTTCAGCCCCTGCCAATCAGCCAACAGCAATTTATCACAGTAATTCCTACTATAGACACCGCTTCATGACAGAGCGACAATCTAATATGAAGTGACATACGAAAATGTCATAATGAAACCCATTATTTTGTGGCCAAATAGTCTTTTGTTGTTGTTTGTTTTGTTTTTTTTTTCCGAGACAGGGTTTCTCTGTATTGCTTTGGAAGCTGTCTTGTAAACCAGGCTGGCCTCAAACTCACAGAGATCTATGTGCCTCTGCCTCCTGAGTGCTGGGACTACAGGTGTGTGCCACCAACACCAGGCCATATAGTCTTTTTCAATCTCTCTGTTGTCTTTGCCAGTGTTCTATGACCTTGGGCTAGAAGATCACATATACACATATTCTCAGATTTCTCTGGTCTCCAAGGTCTTTTTTCAGGCTCACTGAAGTTTCTTTGACTTTGACCCTTCCTACTCACAGCACAGATAGACTTATACGTCTTGTTAATTGTTAGGATCATTCTCAAGGCATTTGTGTGTGTCCATATGTGAGTATGTGTGAGTTTGTGTCTGTGTGTGTTATGTATGTGGTCTATGTGCCATGGCACAGGAATGGTACCAGAGAACAACTTTTATGAGTTGGTCATCTCCACTATGTGGGTTTAGGGGGTTGGACATTGGTTGTAAAGCTTGGTAGCAAGTACTCACTCTCTGAGCCATCTTGCTGGCCCTTAAGTCATTTTTTTATTTAAAATCTTACTATTAATATCAATCCATTTTACTTAACACAGGTCATGAGATTTTTTGGATAACTATTATTCAATCCTGTTGGGATTATTAACATGTTTTATATGGAGAATTAAAAGCATGAATGTCTTACCATATTGGCTCTAAGTTCATGCATAGCAGACATGATAGGCTAGTGAACAATGTAATGTTAAGTGACAAGGCTCCTGGACAGTGCGTGTCCCTACAGAACAAAGGACCTATAATTTCATCCCCAGCTCTCTTCTCTGGTTCCGTGAGAGAAAAGCTATCAGTAAGACCCTGAAATGAGGATGCAGTCAGCATCCCCTGATGGTGTGTGGACAGGCTTCCCATTCAAATCCTTTCCTCCCTCTTCCTTGCGAGGTTACCCATCTACAGAAACACTTCTCCCTGAGAATTTTAAAGCACAGTTCTTTTGATTTCTGAAGAATGACTCTCAGAAGTTCCCAGACCCCACCTCCACTCTAAGTGAGCTCTTGTTCTATCGTAGAGGGTGCCGGGATGAGCCAGGTAGCATTAGAGACGGCTCACACTCACCTCTGTCAAAGGCCATCTTGACGTCTTCGATGTGTTCTGTGAACCCAGAGACTCTGTAAATTCCTTCTGACTTTAATCCTGCAGAGCAAGGAAGAGTAGGAGAAGGACTTTAATTTTGGTGTCTCGTGGCATCTAAAAAGCCAGTCTGATTTTCTACCTGCACCGAGTGCTATCAGGAGCTGAGCGGATTTGATTAGCCATCTGATCCATGCATCCTGCTCTATTTCTAAGAACCTGGACTTTTACTACAAGCTCCTCATGAGTCGGTCTTCATCTGCTTGTTGGAGATGGGCTTCTCAGGGGAGACTGGGTCTTCCTCCTGCCTGGCTGCAAAGTGAGATGAGATCTAAGAGTATCCCTAACTAACTACCTTTGCTCATCAGACTTCTGCACACTTATTTCACCAATGTAGGCAAAGCTCAGCTTTCTCCATCTCATTCAGCCATGGGATGGTCTGTACATAGTCACCCTTGAGTGTGTGCAATACTTATTATCCTGAACTTGTTGGAGAAATCTAAACGTCATAGCCTTCTATGTTTAATCATAAATAAGATAGAATGCTAGCTTACTAAGTATGTCTTATTTAATTATTCCGCCTTCATATAGCTAATCATACAAATAGATGGGATAAAGTTAAGTTCTATTTAATAGCTTGAAAACTTAATCACCATAAGAAAGAGAGTATGTTTCTGCCCTACTGAGTATACTGATGTGTTGGACACATGTTGAAACCTAGCTTGCTCTCCTATATCCAATGGTGACATACAAAATGAAAACAGCAGACAGATTGGTGGATCAAGTTCCACACGTAAAAATTAAACGGGTGTCAATACTGAACTATAGCAAAAAATGTGTAAACTGTGTATTTTAATTGTTGATAACTAACATACATTCCTGGTTTTTGATTTTTACTTTTATGGCATATGTAATATCTGCCATATATGAGGGTCTGTACTGAACACAAGGGGTGGGTGCTCTTTTCTGAGAGCATGGCAGGCACGCTTAATCTCATGAGACTCTGCTCTCATGGAAGGCATGCTCACTCCCAGCTCTACTGTCAGACAGCAAGTATGCTTCTCTTCAACCATCTCATCTCAGTTAATCTCATCTTCATGCTCAGCACCCACTGTTGAAATTGACACTCTTGATTAACTGGAAGTGACCCACAAGACAAAACCAGGGTGCCACCCTGTCCCAGGTGACAAGCTGACCCCAGCATTGCTAGAGAGGGAGGTCACAGTGGAGGACATGCAGTCCTGCTTATGGAGGGGAGAGGACATCTGGGGAGACCCCCTCAGAAGCTGACCGCTGGAGGCAGTCCTGAGAGATGGGCTGGATTTAAAGAGCCGTGGAGGCTGCCATCCATCCTTCCAATATTTATTTTCTTATCTTCCTACTCTAATGGAGCACTTGATTCCAAAACAACATCCACTGTAGTGGCCATTCACCTCTCTGTTTCGTTGTGTTTACTGTAGACACAATGTGACCAGCCACCCCACATTTCTTCTGCCACGCCTTCCTAAGATGATGAACTATACTCTCAAACTGTGAACCAAAGTAAATGCTTCCTTTCTCCAGTTCTGTTGTCTGGTATTTTGTTACAGCAATGAGAGAAGTAAGTAACACAGCTGACCACGCAGGAGGAGTAAACGGGACCAGCACAAGATGTGTCCTGCATGTTGGGTGCTGTTCAGGTCCCTCACACGCACAGATTTGTTTTAGTGCTCAGCACCATCTTCTGGGGTACAACTGATTCCTCACTTTACAGAAGAGGATGTGTGTTCAAAAGGGCAACAAGTCCCTTGTGGAGAGTACTCAAAGAGGACAAAGACATCGTTCTCTGTGACCTATAGAGCTTTGGGTGTAGTCATGTGTTTAGTTGTCCCTCTGATTATTCAACCTGCCATCCTGAGGTCGAGACCAGAGATTTTCATATCTTCAATATCTAGCCTGTATCTAAATGCTCAGGGGACATCTGTAGAATGTGGATATGCATACCTTATATAGGAATGGAAACTGATGTTATTGGTTGGCTATCGTATATTTAGCTGTATGTGTGCAAGTCATTGATGTAACAGATACTAAAGTGAATTGGTTTCCTCAAGGAAAATAAAAATTAAAATCAACATAATATAGTAAATATAATATAATCAATATAGATAATAATATAACGGTAGGGAGCATTTTCCAAACCTCTTGCTTCGATTTCCCGAATACATATGTCTACCACCATGGGTCTCTGAGTGTTGTGAGCTTTTACAAGCGTGGTGAGGTCACAACAGTACACTTTCTTGATCCTCTTGAGATCAGGCTGGCAGTCATTGGGGACATGCTTGGAACACTGTTTGTGCACATTTAACCCACAATCTGTGAACAAAGAAGCCACATTAGCCTTGCTGGGTCCTTTTGTCAAACCCCACGACAAATCATATGCTGCCAAAATACACATTACAGCACCCAAGGATTTGATGGACTTTCCTGGAATGGTACCTTCCCACTAGATGAGCATGGGCTTCTTGACCCTGAAGTTTTATATGACCAAACTGTCCTTCTGACTGTTTCTGTTTTTAAACAGAACACTTTGCTGAGATGGTCAGGGTGCTAGCAAGTCTTTAGAACTCTTTAGACTGAGTTCCTGGGGGATCCACAGTGAGCTTTGGGGCATAGATCTCAGAGTTAGTCTTGCCTTATTAAGGGCATTGAGGCTCATTCTAGGCTGTGCCCTTAAGTCCCCGATGCTCCTTTGAAGGATATGTAGTAACTCTGTCCACAGGACTGTCTGGTTTTTGATTTGCAGAGATCCTGACTTTCCTGGAGACCAGCCTGTAGTGTCTAATCCTTCTCACTGGGATTGGAGGGGGGCCATTCCTCTTCTACTCACTGTACTGAGACTTAGTGGATGTGATGTTTAACCCTACCCTGGTACAGTATCAGAGAGCAGACATTGACGGCAATGCCTTGTAATGTGATAATTACAGTAATTATTTATAAAGTTTGTGTCCAGAGCCAAGGCTGAAAAGGTGCTTTTAAGTTCAATGCACAAATTAAAAGCCTTGTTAGCAGTTGGCATCCGCCAACGAACTTTCTCCACAATTACGAGACACAGTTGGCATTCTGGGAAATGAAAGTTTAATGACAAAGTTACAAAGTTGCTCACTGTAAATGTGCTCTGCACTTACAGTGTCTTCCAATATTGTTTTCCCTAGGTATAAAAATAATATCTCCACACATATCAGGCGCATGCACAATAGTGACTATTGTGGTCAGTGGCTTATAAAAACAGTGTTCCCCGGAGCAAAGATCTGACACGTGTTGACTTCTGTCCAGTCACCAATGGTAATTCCCGGGTAATATTTCTGGGCTCAGTTCTCTGCTCTAACTTTCAAAGGAAAAGTTCTAACCATCTTAGCTTAAGCAGCATGTGAAATTCAACTAAATCCAAGTACAATTCAGTTTCATTTTGAAGGAGCTACTAAGCACCTGTAAATTTAAATCTGGACTGAGCTAACCAGAGCCGGTTTTTTTCCCTGGGATCCTAGTTTATAAAATAGGGATCACACCAGCACCAGGTGATCATGCAGGTCAAATAGATACACAGTGTTTCCAATCTAGTGGTGGGCCAGTGCTAAGTTAAATAAAACACAGCAGGCACATGGGGAGGAGACACAAAGGCCAGGCCGGCTGTTCTTTCATTAGTGAATTCTACTGCATCTTACAAAGTTCATTTACAATTTAAGTTTTGTTGAATTGTACCAAAATAGATACGGCATATTTACCATTTTAACCATTAAATTATAACATATTTAATTTATTTTTTAAATTAAACTTTAATTTCAGACAATTTAATAATTATTTAATTTACTTATTTATTGGAGACAGGGTTTCACTGTCTATAACTGGTTGGTCTAAAACTTGCTATATAGGCCAGGCTGGTCTCTATCTTACAGATATCCAGTTGCTTCTGCATTTTAAAGTGCAGTATAGCTACTGCCAACACCTGCTATGAAAGTCTGTGCATTCCAGCACCACTACAACTTGGTACACGCGCGTACGTACACACACACACACACACACACACACACACACACACACACACACACAGAGCCTGGCAGTGACAGTCAGTGGGTCCTACCTAGATTCTAACAGCTGCATTCTTTTGCACTTTGCTTGGGCTTCGTGTCTTTTATAAGACTGATGAACATTCCACCGTGTGTCTATGACACATTATCTGTTCCTCTATCAGTGGGGCTGGGTTCTATCAATCTCCCATGATGAATGGGCCTGCAAGTGTCTGGTGCAGCCACTGCCTTTACATTTTAGGATTACATGGCAATTCTGTGCAAAATGTTCCTACAAATTTGAAGACATTTAGTTTACTTATATGGAATGCTGATTCTACTAAAACTAGGATGTTACGTAGCAAATATAAAAGTGCCAAAATAAAATCTAGACCATTGAAAAATATCTACATTATGGAGAGCTGAGGCCTGTGGCGACTCCCTTGACCAGTTTCTAGTCTTCCTGCTCTTCAGGGGGAAATATTAGATCAGAAAGTAACCACTGGAGACAACTTACAATATAACCTTACAATAAGTTTCCTTTAAAACAAAATAGAAACAGAAAAAAAAAAAAAAAAAACAATTAAAAAAAATCCCAGAACCCATCCGTCCTAGAGAGTTGCTGATTACAGCTAACTGGAGCCCAGAGCCCTGTTTCCATAATATTGACTTTGGACCAATTTCCTGCTGAAACTGGATGTCTGTGACAAGGGATATTTTTGGTAGGATACTCTGGACAGCCGGACTAACAATCAGAGAGTAATTCAGGTGGTGGAGCAATGCACTCAGGGCTTGAGCTGTGGGATGCTGTGTGGAGCCTGACAGGCTGTGTTCTGTGCGCAGCAGTGTATTAGAACACTCTGGGGAGGCTGTTTCTGCTCTGGGTTTGCCACCTGCCTCAGGACCCAGGATGGGAAGCTGGAATTACATACCAGATAGGCACTGCCATGGGCGTGGCCGTGCCTATAGACCAGGAGCTAAGAGAACAGCTTCCACATAGAAAGGAAGGAGGAAGGTAGGTGATCCCACGGACTGAATGGGCACCATGGGCACAAGAGAAACTCCTCAGTGGGGGCCATCAGCTGATTCTATTGTCATGTCTTAAGAAGGAGGCGAGCAGCCACAGAATCTGTGGTATCCCAGTCAACACCAGACGCAGCTGTAGCTGCTCTCAGCGCCAGTGTGTGCCAGGAAAAGCATGGCAGGATGAGTGAGGAAGCCTGGCTACTATGCTGATTTGGCAACCCTTTGCATTTCGTTCAGTGTCCCTAATAGAAGATGTGTTCCACGAGCTTGCAGTGTTCCACGATGCTTGCAGTTGAGGTATGCACGCAGTTCTAGATAGAAAACACCCCAGGCTTCAAACTACTTTGAAGTGTGTGAAATCAAAGTAATTTTGATCAAAATATATTGTATGAAATTCTCAAAGGATGAAGAAAAGAACATTATTTAAATTATTTTTAAAGTGAAAAACTTCATTTAGTGGACATAATTTTGCTATCCATCTGATGGCAAAGAATTCAATGCGAGTTCTGGACTCCTGCTACTTTTAAATGAATGTTTCACCACGTAGTATCTGACAATTAGCCATCACCTCTATAACTCCACCTCCTTTTCACTTAGCAGGAGATAACCATATCTTCCTTTGGCTCTGTTGGTGAGGGTACAGGGCGTGATGATGTTTAGCCTGGAGTTTGTGGCAAATACTTGCCACACTCACCAGTGTTGTTTTGTGTCCTGTCTGCTATAATAAAATGGGATAAAAAATATATAATATATAGGAAAGATATATAATAAAATGGCATTTTAGAAATTTATGCAGTTCCCCTAGAATCTACTTAAACCGTTTTCTCTTAAGGGCCACTGTCCATTGGGGAGGCAGGTTCATTTTAAGGACGTGTACTTGCTTGGTGGCTTTTCATTCTTGTGTGAATATAAGTTGTTTCAGTTCTTGTAACAGTAGAGGAGGTGGCCGTGCTTTGGGGCCCTCAAGAAAGCCAGATTTCTGAGCTCATCTAAGCACAGTCCTGTGCTCTGAAGGTTGCTTCCCACTCAACAAGGTGGCACTTTACGTAATGAGGAGAGGACAAAGTTTTGTGTCTACCTGAACACCGGACTCCTTGGGCGATGAGCCCCCACATGAAGTTGGCACAGTACTCACACCAGTGCGGGCCTCGGAATGTGTGCACCTGTGATACAGAGAAGAACACAGAAGGTTCAGTCACCTAACAGCACCAAACATGAACCAAAGACCATCCTCAGCAACGAGGCTCTGTCCCTCTCCTGGCCAGCGTGGCAGAGCTGCATACTAGTCTAGAAAAAACAGACAAGCTTTGATCTTGGAAATCCTCCGTGGATCCAGCAATATTTCAGAACGAGCAAAATGTGAGCAAAGAGTGAGACTACAAGAATACACAGAGAGGGAACGAGACTAGCACAGCGCAAACAAGGCTCTGGGAGTGCAAGCCCGGGATAGCCTGAGCACGTGGCCAGGCCGGACGCTCCATCCTGCATTTAGCCCAGCAAGTCGTTTTCGGCAGAAGAACGCAATTACTGTGTCCTCTTGACCGAAGTTGCTCCATCCAGGTGTAGTTTCCAGCCAGATATAAATAAGCCATGGTTATGGGATAATTAAAAGGTTTCAAAGCCTTGAGGCATTTCCAGAAAAAGGCATTTAAAAACGTAAAGGATTGGTGAAAATTGCAGGCTTCAGGGCCATGGAGTGCTTTCCCAGGGACAGCCAGCTGTGCAAAGGCTGCGTAAGTTGGAAGGCTGGTCTTTCTGTTCAGTTGAGAAACCAAACGCTACAGAGCGAGAATGGTTTTAGCTTAGGTTACTCAGGTGCAGGGCCACGTATTAATCTATGAGTCAACATAACTCAGCGCAGCACAACTTAACACAATGCAAGGCAAAACTTCTCTAGCCCTGAGGACATTTAAGAAGCAAAAGAAGGGGAGCCCTTGCTATCAAACCTGCCAAGATGAGCTGAAAAGCACACAGCAAGCATATTGAGATCATGAATCCATGAGAAAAAGGTGCTTCTGCGTTTTTACAAAGTCCTTTCAAAACTTCCTTAAACCTCAAGTAAAGCTAAGTCAGACAATGATATTTTGAACAAGGTAGGGGGCCAATGTACTTACTACTACTACTCTTTAAAAGTACCATTCTGAGCTAACAAACCAAAATAACAACCTTTGTCACAGTTTGGAAGGTGAGCGCTCCCTAAGGAGAAGTAGCTGACCTGGCACTCCAGAAGGAGGAGCAGCCCATCCAACTCCTCTGCTCATCTCCACAGGCTGGCACCGCGTCTGCAGAGTGGCAAGCCACATCAGTCTCCCTGGGGAACTCCAGTTCGAATGGCAAGAGTATAAGAAAGCAGGGCAATGAGTCTAAGAGAGCACCTTCTGACTACGGCTCTCTGCGGTAAATCGAAGGCATAATCGCCCTTCCGGTGTTTTAGCTCATTAAGCTGCCCAGTACATTGTTTCTGTTTTGAAAAATGGCGCCGCCACTCTCAAAAATTGTTTTCACTTGAATGGAGAAGTGTTCCATTTGGGTGTGACCCCAACCCATGACAAAGCACTCCTTGTAGGAATGCAGAGAATCCACAGGGCACTTGCATTTTCCAAATGCCACGATTCATTTCTAGGCCCACTGAAACAGAACTCCACACTAAAAGGACTCTTGGGGAAAATGAGCCACCAAGTGTCTAACATGTTCTGAATTCAACAAGCATTAATGTTTTACCAGAAAAGTGCTAAAGGTGCCAGTTAATTTTGGCAGAAAAGTTGATTATTAATACACTGCTGAAACTGTTCCATAAGGAAAAATAATATATGTTAAACAAAACTAGTATATGAAAAGGGCTATAGAAAGGTGGAGTTGTGACTATAATGGGGGGGGCACTTTCCTGGATGGTCCTGAAAGGTAACGCATAGCTGGTTCTGTAGAGAAGGGTGGGGAACATTCTGGACAGAAGGAATCCTGGAGACTTTGCAGGAACAAAAGAGCTTGCTGTGAAGAGGAAACTCAAGACTGATGTAGTTAGAACAGAGAGAAAGGGGAGAGGAGTGGGAGATGATGGGGAGGGTAGCAGAAAAGGGAAAGCTACTCAGACTTTCTCTGTGTAGATTTGGAGGAGGCTCAACAAGGCATTCCTGGAGGACTTGAAGCAGAAAATGGTTCTTTCAAAAGATTCCCCTGAACCGTTGTTGAGAGGGTGTCAACAGTGGAAAATGCTTGTATAGTAGTCTCCTTGAGGAATGATGGAGGATAAAAGCAGGAAAGGTGGGGAGGGCCTGCTACATATTTTCAAGATGAAATGTGTACAACCTCACAGTCGAATGCACATGGGTCTCTGAGAAAGAGAAGAGCATGGGGAGAGTTATGAATGATCCCGTTTCCCTTTAGGAACTAGGTGGAAGGTTTGACTGTGGTGTGGGGGTTGGAGGGGATCCTCCAGTGGGGAGATAATTAGGGCTGGGCTTTGGGTAGGCTGAAGACAATGCTGTCTTGCCAAAGTGCTAGTTAAACCAGGAAGTCACATGAATTTGGAGACTTGGAGGAGGAGTGGGGTTATATGTGGCCATCCCTGAAAAAAAAAACTGGTGTTGTAAATTGGGCAAATGAATAAAGTATTAAGGATAGGGAGGAGAAGGCAAATAGAGAGCGCTCATGTGTGGTCTTCCATTCTCCACTACCTAAAGATGAGCAAGGGAGTAAAGCACTTGCGAAGCCACAGCTGAAGACTGCTTTAGGGAAGAGGTGGGTGATGGTAAGAGAACCTGTTTGGGAGGTACTAGATGTCGATTGGGGTACAGGGAAGTCGTCGGAACCCTTGCCAGACACAGTCTCTTTGGAGAGTGAACCCAGATTTAAGGGTTCATTCTGAACTGAAGACTAAGTGGGGAATTATAACTAGAGAAAAATGTAAAAACCCCAAGAAAGCTTGGCTAGCCAGGCTGGGTGGTCCAGGGAAGCTGAGGAAGGAGGACTGAAAATGTAAGGCCCATCTGGCGACAGCAAGACTGACCCAAAAAGCAAAAAGCAACTCACTACTTTTGATCAATTCTATCCATATATGCATGAGAATAGGGCCATCCCATCGATCATGGGAAAGCTACCAGTGGCCACGCCCTTAGAAAACAATGGTCTTCTCACTCCCAACAGTCATCAACTGCCAATATCTCCTCACTAAGGGGTTTATATGGTCATGTTTCATTTATACATATATAAATGTCACAAGAATAAAGAAAATTATGATAAAATAAAAGCATGGCAAGAATGAAGATAGGAATAGGGAAGGAGGTGTTGGAGTACAGGTCAGTGGCAGATGTTCTCTTTGCAAGCTTGAAGCTGTAGGTTTGGTCCCCAGTACTACAGAAAGAAGCTTGGCTGTGCTGCCACACGGGGAAAGAAGACAGGACAAGGGAGTTGTGGGCTCAACAGGGTTTTGAAAAGGTGGGAGAGATCAGGGCATGTTGAACTGTCGATAGAATTGATTCAATAAGTCATTGCAGATGCAGAAAAGGCAAATGTAGGCAAAGGCACGATGACCCTGAGCAGCTGAGAAATGGTGGAGTATTGGAAAGGGATGGATGTAATTCTGAAAGATAAGAATATTTAAGAGTTTCCAGAATTAGTAAAAGGCACAGAAACATCACATTAAGAAAAGTGTAGACTTCCAAACAAAGTAAATAAAACAATATATCTTAACACAGATTGTGGTAATGCTGTTCAAACCCAGGCCCTGCAGACATAACAGAAGCAAAGACACTTGACTGGAAAAGGATAACAATTAAGTTGAAGACAGACATTTTTCAGCAAAAATGAGGATATAGATCATAGAATAACTCCATCACATCGTGAACCTAACTTTCATACCCACTTAATTATAGAAAGGTAAAATAATTATATTTTCTGATTGACAATAAGCACTTTTGTTCCTCATGCAAAGAAATAAAGGCTATGCTTTCATGAGTCACAAGAATCAGCAAAAGGAGTACCAGCCAGGATGCAGTGGTGAATGAGGAAAAGACAATGGACCAGTCCCCTCTGTCTGTAGGCAGAAAACATCAATACTGGAAGAACTAATTCCAGTGATTCAGGAACAGGGCAAGAAATGAAAAGGACTGAGTGTGGGTAAAAGTTGAGTCATTCCGTGATCTTTACATTATAGGAGATGTAAGAAGAATTATTTATTAACTGAGTAATGTTTTAAGTAATTAGAGACATAATGATTTTCTTTGAATACAAAGGAAAAATTATAGAGTCTATAAACTAAGAAAAATGTCAACAGGGGAAAATGACACACAGATTTGGTCCTGCCAGTAAAAAGTAAGAAAAAGCAATAAAAACCAGTGTGCATATGTAAAATATTTACTGTTCTCTAATGACCTACAAGGAGGCAAAACAGTTTTGCAGATGGTATTTAGCAAATATTTATAAGAGACACAATCAAAATACAATGCCAGAGAAATATTGGAGCCAAAAAGATGCACCTGGAAAGTGGTAACTAGCCCAGTGAACCCAGTAAGCCAGATACAACTATTTACACATTTAGTGATAAAAAAAAAAAAAGGCCTAACATTAGTACATTTTACCAGAAAGATACAACTACTTTGAGCTTACATGGATATGACAATACAACTTCAAAAATCTAAAATAAACATGGTAAAATTATAAGGAAAAGGTGACAGTTGTACCATTATAATGATGAGTTCAACATGTATTTACTAAAACTGATAAATAGATGTTAACAGACTACATAGGAAAGGGACTCTGTACCAAACAATTCAAAGAACACACTCCCCCCCCCCCAAACACAAGCAAGAACAAAAGCTGACTGCTAGCTATACTGTGAGACAGTGATGGAGACCTGGGCTTGGATGCTGAAACCTGTGAGTGGTGTAAGGCGGAGGGATGGAACAAAGCTCTGTGGAGCATGTCTAGTGTTTCAAGGAACCCCGAGGGGCGAAACTCAAAGCTCGAGGTGCAGTACTTAGGAAATCGGTTCCAGTGATCCCTGCACATGGAAGGGGGTCTAACTGCCAACCACTTCCAGAAACGAGGGGCTGCTTATCGCACAGTTCTAAGCTTCACTCCTGCCAGTAGTCTACAAAGTCATCCAGACCATCAAGACTGTTTGGTGCTTATCAGCCTTGCCCGCATTTAGCCCGTGTCCTTTGCTAACAACAAATGCAGGGAGACCCCACAAGGAAGGAGTGACTCTCCATGCCCCTGCTGAGTCCCGCGCTGGTCCCCCGCTGGTAAAACAAAACACCAAGGAGAGGGAAGTGAGTTAGACAAACATTATTTTAGGCCCACTGCCCAATTTCCTCTTGAGGATGGGCCACTGTTTATTTTCGTGGCTGGTGTGTTATTCAATTTTCTTTTGGAACCCAAGGAGAGAAGGGACTCCAGGGAATGCTGGGGTGTGCTCCAAGCCACACTGGGGTTGGAATCTGTCACCTACCATCTCAGTGAAAGACCCCATTTCTTAAAAAAACAAATCACTAAGTAGCCCTTCCTATTCTCTGAAACTTATTGAACTTATTGCTTTCCAAAATGTCTTTTTTCTTTCTTTCTTTTAAGAGGAAGAACATTTTGCAAACTCGAAGGCAGTAACTAAAATACTTCCAGACAGGAAGAAATTCTCCAGACAGGAAGAGTGCTTGTCCAAGACTATTATATTGGCATGGTCCGCCTGGAATTCAAAAGCCACAGCAAACAACAAGATGGTATTATAAGTGATAAGGTGTTGGACAAACGGTCCAGGGATGGGCATGTAGTAATAACAAGAGGAAGAAGAGCTGTCAAGAAAGTCACAGGCAGCCAGCAGGCATCCCGCTCGGCTCCCCAGAGATGAACAGGATGTTATTGTCTCATGTTTGCTGGATCTGGAAGGCAGGTCTCTAGTGGTTTCAGAGCCAATGTTTTGATGGGCCAGTGCAGACAGCACTGGAGCATGCAATCAACTAGCCCAGACTCTGGCTGTAAGCAAATGCTATTTAAGATGTGCTGTGGTGAGGAATTTTTACTTTTTCTTATCAGTTCTTATCAGGGTTCCTCAACCTTATCCTTGTTAACAATTTTGGGTAGAAAATTCTTAGTTGTGGAGGTAGGTGGCTCTCTTGGGCACGGCAGGGATATTTTCTTTTCTTTTTCTCCAGCATCCCTGGCTGTGTACGTACCAGAGGCTTACAGTATCCCTCTGGGGATGGAACATAATGTCTCCACACATTGCCAAGAGCTTCCTGGTAGGGGGGCCATGCAGCCTTGACTGAGACTCACTAACACAGAACAAACCCTTCTGCCCCAGCTTATCAGTTCTATTATTCATATTAAAAACAAACTTCTTTCTTTTTACTTGGAAACGGACTACAGGGCTAAAGCTACTTTTATGATTGTTTAATGTGTATAAAAGAACGGCTTGACCTTGGCAAAAGACCCTTCCAGATTCAAGTGCCTGGGTTTCGGGGGTCCAGAGTTCACTGGGGGCCGGGAGGCGGAGTAGCCTCAGTTGCCCAGAAGGCCAGTAGCAGTCAAGGCCGCCACGTTTCCGCAGAGGGTTGCTCCTCTGATTTACTATTTCCCACAGTCATGTGACAATGAACTCATGTGAGATATTAAACTCTGGGCTTTCCCTTCCTGCAGGAGCAGATCAAATTCTGACCCTGAAGTGAACCTTCTCAGATGTAAGCAGATAGCGACGTCATCTGCAACAGACTCTCTGTTCCTGCAGTGAGGCCCACTGCGCAGACTCTGTGAGAGCCCCATGCTAAGACAGGCTCTAATGGAGGCACCCAGGATGCTCCGAGTCAGCTTCAGTAACTGCCTGGCTATTTAAAATGCAATTAAAAATGTGGTCCCAAGGTGAAGCTGGGGGCGAGCTCAGCGACCTGGCCTTGTTAGCAAAGCTGAATTGACCAACTGTGACAAGGCCTCAGCTTCATGCTCGCCGTCCCAATGGTGGCCTGAGAGACTGAGGATTTGGGGTTTCCTGGCTAAGGGAAGCCCTCAGACCTCCCTTGTAAGTGATTTATGCCAGGAACACCAAGGCAGGGGCAGAGACGAAGGTGACATCTGGTCAAGATGCAAAAGCAGGCACCAGCAGTTGCACACTAGGGGGTGGCACTGTGTGGTGTAAAAGACGGGCGGAGTTCCTAAACTGTCACTGGCCCAGAAGCCTTTCCTGGACCTTCTCCTTGAACTGGGATATTCTTGTGCCTGTTTCCCCGCTGGTTTATATTTACCTCCTCCTGAGGTCTAAGGCCATACCACCCTGAAAATGCTGGACTCTACCTGATGTCAGGAGTTAAGCAGGGTCAGACCTGGTTATTGCTTGGGTAGGAGAAACCAGAGCCAGCCCCTCCAGCCATTCCTAACAGCATGGTCTTTCCTTCTCACTGCTCTGGACTGACAGCTGGGTAACTGCCCGGGGTTGTTCTGGCCCCTCTGGATGTCATTGATACATTTGGTGTGAGGAAAAACCCGTATCCAGTAAGGTGGTGGCGGCACATGTCTTTGATCCTAGCACTCAGGAGGCAGAGGCAGAGACAGGTGGATCTCTGTGAGTTCGAGGCCAGACTGGTCTACAGCGTGAGTTTCAGGACATCCAGGGCTACACAGAGAAACCCTGTCTCAAGGAGAGGGAAAAAAAAAAAGACAGAAAGAAAAGAAAGAAATAGAAAGAGCACAACTCTTGACATTGCCAAATGTCCCCTCTGTGGTCAAAAGTGCCCTGGCTGTGACACCCTTGGCAGAAGAGTGCATCATTTCTGGCACCTGGCACACAAGCAGCCTATAGTCTGTGTTGGTGAAGTAATGGCATAAATGACCAAGGAGCTCTCTTTTCTGGAAAGTTTCAGAAGGAGTCCTCTAGTATGAATTACAGCCACTGGTGCTCACTCTCTTGTCCCACACAAAACACAAAAGGCCACTTCTCTGGGTGGAAAGTGCCAGAATCGGGTATTTAGTCATTTAGAATAGTCCTTTTGAATTTTGTGTTATTTAAATCCAGACAAAGCCCATAAAAAATTAAAAACAGTTAAGCACTTGATAGGGGTCAGACTCTAGCCAGTAACTGGCTCTGAAGCTGTGTGGCTGAGTCACAGCCTGGTGTGGCCTAACATGGACACCCTTCTGGGGGGGGTTGCATTAGAGCCCAGTCTCCATCCTGGGCTCTGCTGGTCTGTGACAGTGACAGTTCAAAGACAACATAAAGACTAGCTAGGTAGGAGACACACTTTAAGTCTACCCCAGCACAAAGTTCAGACATCGACTACACTTGACTAAAATTCCTACTGTGAACACAGTGGCTCTCCAGCTTCCTGATGCTGCAACCCTTTAAGATAGCTCTTCATGTTGTGTGACCCCTCAATCTTTCATAACTGTAATCTTGCTACTGTTGTGAGTCATAATGTAAAAATTCGTTTTCCAACTGTCTTAGGCAAGCCCTGTGAAAGGGTCAGCCTACTTCCCAGTGGGTTGCAACCACTGCCTTAGGTGCAGATGGCACGCAACTAGGTACCAAGTGGCCCCTTTAAATCAGGACAACTGGCTTAGTTAAGTTGTTACTGTCACAGACAAGCTCTTCTCATATTAAGCACATATTGTCACAGTTTGGATTTTAAAAGTTCCCCCTGAAACTCATGTGTTGAAGGTTTGGTCCTCAGCTACGGTGCTACTGGGAGGTGGTAGTGATTTTAGGAGGTGCAAAAGGTTTTCCTTGCTGGAGGAAGTTAAGAGCATCGGAGAGTATGTCCTTCAGGAGGTACTGAGACCCAGAATTTTCTGCTTCTCTGTTTGCTTCCTGGCTGCTATGAGGTGAGCAGCTTTACTCTAACAAGTACTTAGATTCATGATGTTCTGTCTTCTTGTCACATACCCAAGAAATGACAGAGGCAAGAAACCATGCACTGAAATCTCAGAAGCCATGAGTCAAAAAAAATAACCTTTCCTCTTTAGGTGGGTTTATCTCAAGCATTTTGTCACAGTGATGGAAAGCTTACCAACAGAGGTCCCCTCTGTGCAGCAACAGTAAGTCTTGGTTAATCACAGACACCTAACATAGGAGCCTGAATAACTTCCCATGTAGGTTTATCAGAAACCAGATGATTTTTATTTTCAAACAAAATAGAACATCTGTCATAGCAGCAGAAAGAAACACTGGAAGAATGGAGTGGAGGAGGAGCCCGGGTTTATTGAATAGTGATGCTAGGTCTCAGTAGAGGAATCAGTGTGGTAACAAAGCAGACAGGAGCAATGAGGCAAGAAAAACAACATGGGAGAGGGTGTGCTAAAGATGAACACACTTTCTCTCCAACTTCACTAAGGGACAGTCCTGGCTCTGAAATGGCCCATCATGGCTAATGGCTCTGCTGTCCTGCCGTGACTACTATTTTAACATGGTAGCTCACATGTTTGTTTTCCATCAGGCCATACCTATTATGCAGCTAGAATGGCCTAACCACACATCTTAACTAACAGCCATGCCAGATACTTAATGGTAACATATATATTCTCCACATGCACAAACCACAGCAAATAGACACTTCTGAAGCGATACTCCAAGTGGAAGGTCATCCAATGGCTTTAAGATCACGTGTCCTTACTCTATCTTTTATTAATGAAGAGATGTTTCATAAAGAGACCAGAAAATTTCTTCACATTCTGTCAGACAAATGAAGCACCAATAGGAAAAAATAAATCAATGTAAACCTTAAAGATGTTGGATGAATAACCATGGACCTTAGCAGTGGTACCCACACTAGGAGATGACACTTAGTAGGCATTAGTTACCATCTAAAGATTCCATCCTGCGGCCTGAAAGCCTATAATAAAATGGCAGGCTTGAGCTTATGTGTAGAGGAATAAAGATGTACCTTCAGGGTGAGGAGGAGGTACTTCCCTCTCAAATCTCCTGAAAATATCGATGGAGTCCTTGGAATGGACTGCACTATGTCTTGAGGTATGATACAGTCCAACCCTTAGTCACTGAGCATGTGGCCTTTAGGAAATGGAGTCTTGGGAAATATAATTAAAAAGAAGTTATGCTGAACTAGCATGATCCCAACACCCAGTGACTGGTGACCTTAAAGAAACCTAAAACGACACAGAAGATGGTGAAATGAAGAAGGAACATGATATAAGCCATGGGAACCCCAAGGGATGCCAGCTGCCCTTCTCCAGAAGGAGCCAATGTCCACAGCTTGGTTATAGAGTGACATCTAAATTTTTTTGAGACAGGGTTTCCTCTGTGTAATAGCCATAGATGTCCAGGAACTAGCTTTTTAAACCAAGCTGGTCTTGAATTCACAGAGATCTGCCTGCCTCGACCTTCCGAGTGCTGGGATTAAAGGCAAGTGCCACCATCACTCTGTCAATTTTTGTTTTAAGTTACCAAGTTTGTATTTATTTGTCATGACAGAGGCAGGAACTCACTGGAGTCCTCATAGATATGACAAACTTCTTGAAAACTGGAGAAAATACACATGCCACGCAGGCCTAAAAATTTTATCCCTTCATTTACTTTTTAAACAAATGAAGGGCATTCAGGTACGTGGCAGAACACATTTAAAGAAATAGCATCGTCAGACTTTGTCTCATTTTGTTTGCAAGGGCTTCTGTGCCTCCACAGACCTTTTTCATTTCTATTGGACTCTTAATTTCACCATTGTCACTCAGTGTGGTAAGTGCAAGGAGCCCTAGGGAGCCCCAGCTTTGAATGAACAAAGAGTTCACTGGCAAAGAGTTTGAAAGGTATGCAAGTATTGTGTCAAGTGAGACCTAACCCCCAAAGCTTTTGCACTGGTTGGGTATTTTTATTTCTAGGCAGTGCTGTTTGAAAAGCAGGTACCAGGTATGCTCTGTTTGCTGGAGCATCCGAGAAGGGCATGCTCCCAGTGTGTGTGGGGTTGAAGTTGCTGTTCAAACCCCATGAAGAAGTTCCCGAGTACAGCATGGAAGAGGGTTCCTTAACTGCCCACCCCAAACTGACCTGAGGGGTGAGGCAGCAGGCTCTGCGGGCAGATTCCTATCTCAGGTAAGAGTTCAGACAGGAGCAAAGAAAACGCTATTTGTTGATAAGGACAAAAACCACGGCTGTGTATTCTTATAGTTCAACCCTAACTTCATGCTATGCACACAGTATCTTCCAGTAATAAATTAGCAAAGTTCCAGAATACAACCCATTAGAAGTCAACATAAATTAAAAAAAAAAAAAACTGATGCAAAATTAAGGTCTAAAACACAAATTACAAGCAGTTCGTGGGGTCCTTGGTAAACGGCTGCTTTCTTTAGTTAGTAAGAAGAGGGTAAGGGACCTAGGGTGGAAGGAATGAATAATAACACAGTGAATGCCTCCTCCATCCCCAGCCACTTATCCTGAAGGACAAAGGCAGGGACTGTACCGTTGAGCGCCACAGTCTGCTGCTGCAGCCACTCCTGGGCCTCTCAGGTTTCACACATGTCTGTGTAAGCCACAAAAGGGGGCGTGTCCCTGTCTGTCTCATGGATGCACTTGGGACAACACATATGTGCTGGTTTTATTTGTTTCCACTCTCTCTGCATGGCACACTGAATGCTTTGTTCTTCTACCAATACATCTTGGGAACAAAGTTAGGAAATAAGATCCAGCTTACTCTTTTTTCACGGTGTCTTAAAAGTTCCCCTTCAGAGATGTAAGTTAAGACAGGCCGTTAAGAAAGTGCCCATCACCTAAGTACACACATGTTTTGAACTTATGGGGTGATCCACTGAGAAGCTATTTCACACCAATGCAATCAAACTGCACCTTCAGCGCACAATCATTGTAATTTTGGAGAGGAAGGAACGGGATCTGTAAATCCAGCAAGACTTATCCTGTCATGGCTGGCAATGCATCCACCATGCTCAAACCAGGGGTTTCTGTCAAAAGTCAGATAAACATTTTTTCTTAAGGAAAGAACAGATCACAGTGGTTAAAATAGAAAGCCAGAAGGAGAAAAGTAGACATCTCATGCTCCAGAGCTGTCTATTCAGTGACTGGAGGAAGAGAAAAGTCTTAGCATGGACCAGACCCCAAACAGCACAACTCTCCATCTGCCATTAAATCCGTAGGGTTGAAGGCTTCCATTTCTCTGGTCAAGGGTGGCAGGCAAAGGCCTGAGCTATATGCTTTCCCAAAGTAGAAGTGCAGAGACAGACCAGGCTAACAGGAATGCAAATTTAATAGGCGCACATATATCCTTAGGAAGGGCTGACCCTTCATGAGCAATGAGAAATGGTTTCCTCGTTCCAGTTGCTCAGTCTCATTTCCATGGTCAGTGGCCCCAGAAAGAAAGCAGAATTCAACAGAGGAGGGCAAGCCACAGTTTAACTCCCTTCCTCTTCTCTTCTTCCTGAACCCTGTATCTGAAAAACCCCAGCTTCATATATAACCACCCATATCATCCACTTAGGTGAATCTCTAACGTGGCCCACTCTCCCCCATCCCCAGCAGTTCCCATGTTGGGCAATTAATTTGTCATCAGTTTCCCCTTTGAACACTGATTGGATCACATAGCAGGGCAAAAGAAGCAGGTCTTAGTTTTCTGGTGGCAGCTCACATCCATGGGGAAAACCACTTACACCCCCACGAGGACCCCTATCCTTTTGTTAAGACTGGAGAGCAGGGTCAAGCTTGGCCACTGAACCCAAAGCACCCACACAAGCCAGCGAATGGGCTCTCTCCCCATGACATCTGCAGCTGTCTGCGGAACAGGCTCCTTAGAACCACCGAAAACAAAAGACAAAACAGCAAACACAGACCGCACAACTGTTCGCACTCTCGTAGACAGCAGCAGCCCTTCTTCTGGATGGAAAAGTACTGTTAGGTTCTGTGCAGAACACTTCTAAATGCCACCCACTGGCAATCTTCTGCTCCCCTCTCACCGGGCATGGAAAGATGCAGAGGAGGTGGCTTCCCAGAGCTCAGTTAATACACGTGTAGGTATTGAGAGCACTCGAGTCGAGCCAGCTGCTTTCTCTGGCCTTTAGTTGGATACACGGCAGCAGCCGGGATATGTGGCAAACAAAGGAATTTGCTGTCTCCTGCCTTTCTGACTAGAGACCAGATGGAAGTCATCAAGGAGTCTCTGCCACCCCCATCTCCCTCCCTGAGGGCAGCAGAAAGGATGGGGACACCCACCTTGAAGTTGTGTGTCTTCTCATAGTTGAAGTGGTTGTCGTTGCGTGTGAGGGCAGCTCTTCGGACGAGCGAGGAGATCTGTGAACAAGCAAAGAGCTTGAGAGGAGACCAAAGAAAGCCACCTTTGAGTCCCACCTTCACCCCAAAGGCAATGGCCAGCAGTTCTTGGCGCTTCCTGCCAGGCTTGGACTTCCGAACCACAGCACATTTTCTCTCGTTTTCCAGCCACAGTTCCTGAGAGAACATAGTGCGTGGGTCTCGGATCTTCCGAGTCTCTCCCGTGGAGCTCTCTCTCTAAAGCCAGCAGAGCTTTGGGACTGTGGCGGCAGATTTGAGGCAGCTGTGTCCCGTCTGCAGAGCCCTGAGGCATGTGACCTGGAAGGGACCGATTGAGTGATGGAGGGGGCTCTCTGGCTGAGTAGGGATGGGCCTGCTTTGTGCTGTTTCTTAAGGCTGGCATGAGCCTGGAACAATAACACACATTCATGTGTAGCCACCCCCAGATTATTCAGCCGGTAGAGGGGATCCAGGAGACAGCAATGTATGCACACACACATGTGGGCACACACAGACACACACACACACATGAACGCATGCATGCACACACGCACACTCTTTGTGGTGTTCCAAGTCAAAGCCGTATCCTATTATTCTAGGCCTCAACCTCACTACCCTGGGCTGACCTCCAGCAGACCAAACCTTTAAACCCACATGATTCTTTAATCTTATAAGGATAAATGCATACTTATTTCTTGTAGCTGCCAGGACTTGAAAACATTATCTTTGTTCTTACACATTTAACACTGCAACAGACTGAGCCCAAGCAGCTTGTGGGAGAAGTGCAAAGTGTTTGGCTCTGGGCTCAGCAAACTCGCAGGCCAGAGGGTCAGAGGGCAAAGACGCCTCACTTCTACCATCTTCTCCCATCTCTTCCCCCATCATCTCCTGATCCTCCAACCCCACAGGGAGATACACCTTAGCTAAAACCCCAACGTCACTACTGTTTTTTCTTTTGAACGAAGCTTCTCAGATGTGCATTTTGTTAGTGCCCTGACCTACCTTTATGCCCTTTGTGCTTTTAAAAGCATTGGATTGGCCTCCTTGGGATTAGAGTATTTGGTCCCAGGTATCTCGGTTAATAGAAACGGGGGTGGGGGTGGGGTGGGGTGGGGTGTCTTGGGAGTACTTTAATGCGGCTAATACCAGACAGACAGTAAAATCAATACTTTTGGAGCTACAAAGCAAAGAGAATGCAGAAGACTGGGTGAGCCGAGGGATGGATGGTTCTTGAATTTCATCTTGTGTCCTATGAGGCATGGCCTGTGTCCAGTGGCAATTCTGGCCCTCAGTCATTTCCCTGTGTGACTCTCCATGTCCATACTCCATCATTTCAGCTTGGTTCAGACGTCTGTCCTATTTTATCTTGCTACCTTTTAAAATCAGGAATAGCAGCCAAAGCTCTTGTGTTTTGTAGGAACTTACACTGTTCCAGGCAACACTCAGAATGCACTAAAGAACATTTACTCATTTAATTTCCAGCATAAGGGTATAAGGGCCAAGATGTTTATGCCCATTTTCTGGATGAAAATACTGAGGCTCCGGAGGTAATGTAATTTGCCGAGGGTCACTCATCTGTACCAGTAGCAGCAGAATCTCACACTCTATAGCTAAACAAGTCATGACATTCTTAGCTGTAACTGGTCTCAGTATTCATTTGCCCTGCAGATCCCCCCCCTAAAAATCTCTTTTCTGGAATATTCAGCTTCCCCATGCAGCAGCTCCTGCTCTTCTTTGGAATATTACAGCACCATTTAAAAGCACCTACATCCTTACCAACGTGCAAATTCCAACTCCAGTGCCGCCCTTGCCAAGAAAACAATCCGAGTTTCTGGCGTAGCCTCCTGCCCTCTCTAGTGCCATTCTCAATGCATTGGCCACCGTCTTGGTGGAACCCGTGGCAGTTCTGAGAATGCGTTATACCAAGGACTCAGGTAATCCCCTGTGCCTGGTGACCTTTGGTTTCCCCTGCAAATCCCTAATGGACTCCTTGCTGGGCAGCCCCTGGACACATACAAGGTCCTGTTCTAGTAAGCCCTAGCACATGGAGGGAGCCAGAAGTCTGGAGAAAGGGGAGCAAAGGTGTCCCACATGGGTGGGGTCTCCCACTCATTCTGTGATCACCACTGCCTACTGCCTACACTCTGGATTCTAAGAACCAGGACTGCCCAAGGCCATTTTCTCCTAATAACTCCTTTCCCCATGCAGTCCTGAAGTCCAGCTGTCCCTGAAGACGCTGAGTGGGGGTTTGGTATACCTTACCAAAATTTCCAGAATTAGCCTAAGGGCAAATTTTTGGAGGCCAGGGATAGAGATCTTTTCTCAAACCTTCATTGCTAGTAAATGAACAGAGACCTTTTGACTGATGTAAAGAGCCAGCACTTCAGTGTGTGTGAGGCAGTGTAATATTATACCATTTGAGAATCAGACTAAATAACTCTTTATATGGCAAGTGGGCAGCAGAGTCTTCTCATTGTGGTGGATTTCTGGTTGAACACAAGATCTAATCTTTTTTTCTTGCATGTGTCTCATTGCTTATAACCAGTGATTTTTATTTCTATTCATGACAGTGATTTCTTTTTCAGACAGTTTCCAGACCACTTACCCAAACACAAGATGCATTCAGCCACGGGCAGGAACCACACACTGTCCTTCCAGTGTTCCCTTTACAGGGACTGTGAGTGTTAGCTCCCCAGGGGAATGACAGCTTTGGGGACACTCTGACTACAGGGAAAAAATGGTTACAAGAATCTCTTGGTGGCCTCCTGTTAGGAAATGCTTCCCATGGACCCTTTATCTACACATCTCCAGGGGAGGACTTCATTCCTGATCATCCTCCACAGCATGATCACTGTCCTCAACACACATCTCCATCTGACCTGTATGTCTGAGGTGAGGCACATTTCTCTGTGTGTTCTATTTAATCCCGGGATTGTCCCTGGGCCAGCTCAGTCTTTGTTTTGAGGGGCTGTGCTGTATGCGGTAAGCTGTTTGGTAGAGTCCCTTGGCTCTCCTCACCGGATACCTGTAGAACCCCCCACTGTTGTCACCTGAGCATTGCCTAATGGGGAGCAAGCTGCCTCCAGTGGGGCTCGCCCGGCTCAAGTTAATACCATAAACACCTAAGTGTGTTTACTACGTGCCAAGTACTATGCTAGGTACATTGCATGCTTGGATTCAGTAAGGCTGTGTGAGCCTACAATACAGTACTTTTCTAAGCCCACCATTCTACAGACGAGGACACATGGACTACGAGCTTAAATACTTTGCCCAGTGTCCAAAATCAGGCAGGTAGGCAGGATGTTGGCACAGATAAGGATGCCTGGGCTTCTCCCATCAAGGAACAATTTTTATTATTTATTGTGGTAAATGCACATAACAAAAATTGACCATTTAGCCACTTTAGCATAAGCAGCCTGGCTTAATGAGGGGCCTTCCCCATGTCCTCTGAGAAGCAGTGTCTGCTAAATACACCTTGGCAAGTAGGTGAGGCTATGCATGCATGGCGGAAAAAGCTTGCCACTTCCCATTCTTTTTTCCCCTTCCTATAATGAGAGTTGGAATTTATTTTTAGAGTTTCTCTTTGTTCTTTCTCTCCATGTTCAGGATCTCACATCCAGAAAGATCTCCAGTAATAAGAAAGCAATGACAGATGACAACAAGAGGGCTGAAAAGATGTGAGAAATAGCCATTTGGGGCACCCAGCATCACAGAGGAGGATGGGACTTTAGAAGGTCATGAGGTCACTGGCTGCCTCCCCCCCCCCACACTCCTGACAGGTCCCTAGGAGCCACAGCCTTCTGCCTTTCCTGCAGATTTCTAAAATAGTGACTTACCATAGGCTCATTATTTCCCCACAGACCCCAAGTGTCCCAGGAGTGCATTTTAAAGAGGCTTGCTGAAGAGTGTCACCATCAGTCATGCGACCCCAGCCCCAATATCCGCACTCTTGGGCCCTTTGCTGCCCTGTGCCTGAACCTTCCTTTAGTGTTTTCACCCCAAGCTACATCCTGTCTGCAATCACTAGCCCCACAGTTGCTTTTTCTGTAGAGCAGAAAATGAAATTCACTATTACACATGCTGGCCAGGGAGCCACAGGCGGGGTCTCTAATATCCTACTAGTGTTGGTGGCAGTTAGAGAATGTCTGCTGAAAAATAGTTGGTGACTTATTAAAGGCCTGAATGGAGCTAGAGGTTCTATTTCCAGCAATTTTAGACAGCTCTGAAGACAAAGATTTAAATAGACACACAGACATGGCATGCACACACATTGAGGGGTAGTGGAGATGGACAGGTGTGTGTGTGTGTGTGGTGTGTGTGCACGCGCGCGCGTGTGCGTGTATGTGTGTGCACGTGTGTGTGCGTGCACGCGTGTGCGTGTACGTAGTGTGTGTGTGTGCGTGATGTGTGTGTGTGTGCGTGTGTGTGCATGTGTGTACGTGTGCGTGTGCATGTGCATGTGCGTGTGTGTGTGTGTGTGTGTGTGTGTGTGTGTAGAGAAACAGAGAAGAAACAGACACAGAGAGGGAGGGAGGAAGAGAGATAGAGAAACAGAGAAAGACATGGAGAGAGATTAACCAAAGCTATAATATTGAGCAATGGGAAAAAGCCAAAACATTCTACATAGGAAAAATGGTAAATAAATGTCGTTCAAATGTATAATGGTATATTACAGAACATTAACCAAAGTGATCAAAACACCTCAATGATGAGAGTACCTAAAACCTCATATTATTAGGGGAGGAGCAGGCTGCTAAACCAGATACAGGCAGATTCTGCATTTTGTAAAAGTAATGGACCAAAATATTTCCTTCACTCCAAACTCTGCAACATAAGCCATAGTATCTCTGGGTGAAGAAACTGTCACAGGCCTCTATCACATATTTGACATTTTCTACAATTATAACTTACTTCTATTAAATAATGGTCACTTAAAAAA
>JANBXA010000731.1:42945000-42982500 GCA_030556225.1 Cricetiscus sungorus | reverse complement strand
TGTGAAGTATCATGGGATCAGAAGGAAGAGAGAGAGGCCAGACAGATACTTTAGGATGCAAACATAGAAGAAGGATGCAAACAAATTAGAAGAAGGCAGTTATGACTTCCACAGCTCTGGGGATGTCAGCAGGGCTGGTGGCTTCGGTCCTACATTCAGGGAAGAGCATCACACAATCCTGAAGCAGGTGGTGGCCCACAGCACTGAAGCAGCCATTAAACATCTGGCTGTGCTCAACATCCTCTCTCAGCTTTTCCTCTTGCCGTGTGCCTGGAGGTTGGAGGGAGACTAAACTTGCTTCCTGCTCTCCATGCTAGCTCAGTGTTTCCTTGGATGCTCTGTGTGTGCAGGCACACAGAGTGGTTATGGAGGGCGGAAGTCAATGCTGGGTGCCCATTATTGCTCTTCATCATATTCTTTCCTTGAAGCTGGAGCTCACTGATTTCCTAAGATCAGCTGGCCAGGGTGCTCTGGGGCTCTGCGGAGCTCTATGTCCCCAGTGAAAAGATTGCAGGTGTGGCCTATTTCTGTGGATGCTGGGTTCTACAGCCTGGTTCTCATGCCTGTGTTCTCATGCCCTTTGATGACAGGCTAATTTCTATACTGTACATGACAGAATCAAATTTATTTTATTTAAAATATTGAGTTATTTCCAGTTATTTTGTGATAAAGTGGGCTTGAAAATTTCATGTATATCATGTCTTGCAAGATTACACGTTATACAACTGCTTAACTATATCAGCATTTTCCAGACTTGTCTGTACCCATGGAAAAAGCAATAGATATTTAGCAGCAATAGTGTTTGGGAGACTCAGGATAGTTGCATCTATCAAAATATATAGATGGACATTGGTCTTGCCTATAGTCCTGGATGACCCTGAGATGGGTGCTACTATCTTTCCTCCTAAACAATGAGTCATTCAGAGCCAGTGGACAAGACTTATTGCCACAGATAACAGCCTTTTAGTCGGGTGAATTCCAGGCAGGGTGGGCAGAGTGCACCACATAACACTCCACGCCAGGTTGTGCTCCAGAAAAACTCGGGCACTGTTTTATGTCAATTTGACATGAGTTCAAGCCATTTGGGAAGAGAGAACTTTGAGAAAATGGGACTTTTAGGTTGGCCAGTGGGCAAACCTGCCAGGCATTTCCTTAGTGATTGATGTGGGGGGCCCAGACCATTTGGGTGGTGCCACCTCTGGACAGGTGTCCTAGAGGGACTAAGAAAGCAGGCTGGGCGAGCCTCAGCAAGCACATCAGCAAGCGGCACCCTCCATGGCCTCTGCATTGGTTCCTGCCTCCAGGTTCTTGACCTATTTGAGTGCCTATCCCGACTTCCTTCAGTGACTGAGTGTGATGTGGAAATGAAGCTGAAATAAACCCTCTCCTCCCCAAGTTGCCTTTGGTCACGGTGTTTTATCACAGTAATAGGAAGCAAAGTTAGGTACGTGGTTCCTGTGGGCCCTTCTGAGTTGCCATGATGTCTTGTTGGACAGAGCCCAGGATGTCATCTGAATCCCAACATTCCAGATTGTGACCTTGTCAGTGCCCTGGTGCCAGTGAGTCTACAGTCCCAAGATCTCTGGGTGCTGCCTCAAGGGCCTGGCACCAACACATCTCATCCCCCCCCCAACACACACAAAGGGGTTAAGAAATGATCTCTCACAGAAATACATATCTCACAGAAAGTCACATCGTAAAGAATCTGAATCCACTGCCCTTTCTTCCCAGGCTCCAAGCCCTTCCAGAGGCCAAAGCAGTACAGCCAAAGACCAAGAATCAGAGATCTGTGGGTGGTGGGAGCTTGGTGCTGGCTGCTATTTGGGGGCATGAGTGCCTGTTTGCTGTCTGTTATCCAAACTCGGTTGCTTTGCCTGTTTTCCCAATTTGGGTTCTGTCATCTCACTTAGTAGAACCCTTCTACTGGCCTGATACCCAGGACTCGCCTCTTCAGAGCAACATGGTCCAAGATGAGTCCCAGTTCAGGAAAGGAGAGCAGGGTCTTCTTACAACTCTGTTGACAGGAATGCTTCAGGCAGGAGGGGAGAAGAGCAAATTTCCCACAAAAGGCAAAATACTCTATACTGGAAAAAAATGGTTTCCAGAGAATGATAAATTCAGATGGCATTACCAAACAAGGTGGTGTACTACAGTCCCAGAATTTGGGAGTGTCGGTAGGAGGATTAAGAATTTAAGGCAAGCCTAGGGTACATAGAGGTCTAGGCTAACCCTGGATACAGAATAAGTCTCTATCTAACATGAATAAATAAGTCTATATAGATAGATAGGTAGACAGACAGATAATAAATAACCTTCACTCTAAGGTTCAGTTTCTAAGAACTAGAGGTATGGGATTTTAATGCTTCTGAAACTTTCTTTGCATGCTCTGTAAGTGAGATGGAGGTGATGCTATGGGGCTCCCAAGGCTTGGTACAAAGGGCAGTGAGGTTTTCATCTTGTCCACGAGAATCCTTTCACCGAAGCCATGAGCTGTTCCGAGGCCACCATGTGCACACCTCATGTAGGGATTGTGCATGGCAGCCCCGTAGGTCATCTCAGGTCAGCTTCCAGATGTGTGAGTCACAGTGCCTCCACAGGATTCCAGAGCCCAGATGTCAAGTCCCCCTCAGAGGGCACAAACTGCTAACTTCAGACTCCCACCCAACAGAAACTGAGAGCATGGAACAATGGGGATTGTTTTTTAAACTCTAGTTTGTTCTTTAGCAATATTTGAGATAGCTTCTGGTGGAAATCCTTTCTACTTCAACATTAAAAGCTAATGTCCTCGAAGATGAAGCCTTCAGTTTATCTGACTTGTGCTAAATCACTGGCTCTTAAAAAAAAAAAAAAAAAAAAAGGATTAATGCTTACATGTTACCTATGGTGGAAATCTTATGTAGAGTGAAGTTTTATTTTTAATTTTTCCTGTATCGACAAAGCATATATGAAACAACAGCTTAGTTTTCTTCTGAGAGAAATATTGTTCTATGTACTGTACGAAAATAGTTTAACCGAATAGAAATATATAGGCTTTAATGTTTCAGCATAGGTAAAATATTTTTATGCTGCAGGACAATAGGGATATATAGTTATAGTTTGTTAGAGGTATAAATTAGACACTTTACAGCCACCTTGCTTCTCCCATTTATATATCCATCTATCACCCACCTAGCTAATCAACTGACTGGCCTGCAGACAGTCAGCCAGCATGGGGTGACCAGCTCCTCAGGGTGAGGCTCTGTGTCAGCCTCTGGACACCCATTAGATCCAGTCATGCCCTCACTTGACCGTTCACAGACTAGCAGAAGTGTCTGCAGCCCAGGCCATAGAAGGTACCGCTATGCACCACTATGATGCTGTAAACTTGGAGGTCCTTCTGTATAATGATTCATATTGCTGAAGGCCTCTCAGATGATGCTAAGGGAAACTTCCATGGGACATTGAACAGTGAGACTGTGGTCACTGGCCTGGGATAAGTGACTAGCTTTAATGACAGGGAACAGCCAGGAAGTCAGGAGTCTACCTGTGACAAGAGGTTCCTTCTTGCTTGTCTGGATATCTGAGCCAGCTACACAGGTAGGGGAACTGAGGGGACTATGCTGGGCTGAAAGGTAATGTCCCACAGGCCAGTAGAGGTTCCCACTGCTGCTGGGGGACTGTCCTGTGGAGCTGAGTGAACTGGAATGGTTGGGTGACTTCAGACTGGCATTTTTCTTTCTCTTCCCTATGACACCATCTGCCAGATGCTGTGCTGTGTCTGGGGACAATTGGGGCCTCTGTCTTTGTCTTTCAGAGGTCTCACCTGCAGCAAATGTGAGCTGGGGAAGCTTCAAAGGACTAGGGAGCATGACCTCACTCTGATTTCTCTGGGGCTGTGCTCAGCTTTTTGTGGAAAAAGAAACCTCCAGATGTCATAAGAAACCGGTGGAGAAGAAAGGGTATCAGCGGCACATGGGAATGAAGCAAGATAAAAACAGTGGGGAGAAGTCCCACACGCCTTGAAAAGGCCATTCGATTCTAACGATTAGAAGAGCAAACAGTCAGTTAGTAAACAATAAATACATCTGTAGGGACCAGAACCTTTGCAAGCCGTAGAAGAGGCTAACCCCGACTCCTGGGGCTCCTGGCAAGGCACAGGGGTATGTGGAACCATGAGATCCCGGAGACAGCCTGAACCAACATAAAAGGGCTCTAGGAGCTGGCTCCTCCCGGCACAGTGTAATTTAATTCAGAAGTAGCAGAGACCTCTTTGTGGAGCAATCGTTGTCAAGCTCAAGGCCTCAGTGGCCGGTGCTGGTTGAATTTCATCCCCTGGGCACTGCATCTGTCCTTCCCTGAATTCTGATATTCGTCACAGGGTTGGATCAATGCAAGCAGAGCTTTGCCAAAGAGATAGGCAAAGGGAGCCAGAGCCTCCTCACTTATCTCGGCCTAGAAGCACGGTCTCTCACAGAGGTCAGTGGCCGGAGGGCACTGAGAATTCAGCCAAGGCCATTTGATAAGCGCTTTGATCTGACCACTGACGCCTTCTGCTTCTTCCATGTGCACACATCCTCATGCTGTCATCTCCGCTGGGCAATCTGATGGGTTTGGTTCCTGTTTCATTACTTCCAAAGTGAGGGTTTAGCTATGACCCTGTATGTCTGATATCTGGCAAGAGCTAACGGCTGCTCTGGGAATATAGGTGTGTGAGGTGTGTGTGTGTGTGTGTGTGTGTGTGTGTGTGTGTGTGTGTGTGTGTGTGTGTATAAGAGAGAGACAGACAGACAGACAGAGACAGAGACAGAGAGAGAATCCGTCATGCAGACTTTGCAGCATTTAACACCCCAGGCATGGACTTTAAAGAGTTGACAAGAGATCCAGGACAATACCATGCTAAATTGTCTTTTACAGAGTGGCTAATTGAAATTATGCTATTGCTATGGTTTATTTGTAAATTTCAGGTAGATGGGTGTTTGCGGTCGAAAGTAGATGCAAATTCATAAAGAGAGGCTACCACACCATAGGCAAGCATCATTCACATTGCCACAGCTCAGCCTGAGGGCAGGCTTGGACCCTCCACAGCAGGACAGTTCTCAGGGAATCAGCTCAGTTTCCTGGCAGTGAATTTGAACCCAGCACTGCAGGATCAGGATGGCCAAGCACTTCAAAGAAGAGAATTCCCTCCTAATACTCATTTAAATGGTGAATAAAGGGGAGAGAGTTAGCCTAGGCTATAGACTCACCGCTGTAACCTAGAGCACCCTCAGAGTGCAATTAAAGCCAATTAGGCCCATGTGGGTATAATTACAGAGACTTAATAAGCAGGAGAGGAATGAGTCTCTTCTGGGAAGCAAGTGAACCTCATGTGAGGGTGATGAGGAGAGCCCAGCATGTGCCAGATCGTTTTGCAGGCTTGCAGAGGTGGCCAGTGGTGAGGGGTAGGTGAGGAGGGGGTGCGGGGGGAGGTGGGATGGAGATAGCAACAGGGAGAAAGAGGACCCTTTCCAAGTACAACTCAGTTGCCTGGAAGATACAAGCAACTCTCCACTGTGCATGTGACAGTTTCTGGGGAAGGGAGTGGGTATAGGGTTTGATTCAAAGTCATGGGCAGTGTAGACGGAGTCCCAGGTCAGCAGGGACCTGCTTGCACAATGGCCTGGCCTCCTCATCCCTTTGCTAGATGTTTGGGAGCCCAAACTTCACACCTTGCACCCCTGAAGCACCAGCCACTGCTAGCACTGGGGCTAAGACTCTGTGTGACCACTCCACAGCCCAGCGTAGAGTATAGTGAGGTCTTAAATATCCTGGGGGAGAAAGGTGTACCAGCTTGCTTCTGTGTGCTGTGGCCTGAGTGACGTAGGTGCAAACCTGGATTGTGGATGGGGAGAGGTGGGGTGATGTGTCTGGGATCTTTCCATTCCCAGTGGAGAAATAGGCTGCAGAGCACCCTCTACGGCCTGCCTGGGGAGCAGCCTAGGGCTCCAGTCTAATTTCCCTGTATGCTCCAACCAGCGGCATTCCTAACCACTGGACAAACGCATCTCCGAAGGCTCCTGCACAGTTGGAGCATCACCCAGAAGGCTTCTGGAAACACAGACTTGTGGGACCTACTGCTGACCTAGAAATCCAAAAAGAAGGTGGTTGGGAAGTGTGGGGGGGGGCAGAAACGTACAGGTTAAAGAGGCTAAGGTAATGTTCAGGCACCGTATGCCTGACATTTGTTACCTGGGTGCTTGTCTGTCATTTGGTAACTGCATGCAGGCACGGACTCAGGAGGGATAGTTTTTCTAGAGACTTCCCTGCCCATCAGATGCCCTCCCCTTACACAAGGCATTATGATGGCCACAGGTAACCGAAGATGACTAACATTCAGGCTTCACTTCAAGGAGCAAATATTTGCAGGAGTGAAGATAGCTGAGTAAGAAATCATGAGGCAATTTGTACTCAGCAGCATGGGAGAGGTAGGTCCAAAGTGTTCTGGGAAAAAGGTAGAAGACAATAAATCCAGGAGACAGATAGGGAGGTACGCCAAGGTCAAGGCCAGAAGAAATCTTCAAAGAATTTACAGGCCTTGTGAAGGGCATGCACATGTGTTAGAGCAAAAGACGAAAGCATATCAAGTGGCCAAACCCACAATCATGGGGTGTGTTTGGGGAGAAGACTCGGGGGTTGGGGGAAGAAGTCCTTGAAACAGCCATCGTTAGAGTTGTCACTACTGCCTCTGTGTTAGCGGTGTCAGGGACTAGACTGAGGGCCTTGTGAGCGAGGCAAGCACTCTGCCACTGGGAAACACCCCCAGTCCTCACAGCTCCCCCTCTCCCCTCAGACCTGCAGAGTGGCCCCTTCTCCCAAACACTCCCCTCACGCACCTCCAAGTGTGTGATTTGAAAATGCTTGGTAGTTGGGTTCTGAGGATACAGCTATGGCGTTGTTTGTAATGACGGTGAACTGGGAATGAGCACCCTAAAGCTGGAAAGCAGGAAAGCAGGCTCACGTGGGCTTGGAATCAACCCCTGTCCTTAGACAAGACAAGGTGTGGTGTCCTTGTCCTCACTTGTCTCCTGAGTCAAAGGCATTGTTTGGATCCAAGAACTGTCAAAGAGCACCTGATACCTTCCCTAACCCTAGCCTGTCAATTGCTGGCCACAGGTATGGCTCAGCTGGGCATGTTTTTAGGTATTAAAAAAATTTAGCAGCATACACAGTATTAGGTTTCATTCTGGTATTTTGAAACAAATTTATTTTTGATTCTTCCATTGTCCACAGCATCTCGTGCCTCTGGCCCCTCCTTGTGCCCTTATAGCCACCTGGATGTTTTGACCTTTGAAAAACAATGCTGAAGTATGGACATCTAAAAATGGATCAGGAACCACAGTTCCCAGCCAGAAAATTGGACCCCCCCCCACTTTCCCCAATGTCAGAGAAAACCACATAGACACCAGGTAGGGCAGGGGGGCAGGCTTCACGTTTCCATCTGGCCATCTGGACGGAGGGGCGGATGTGGGGTACAACCTTCATCCTTATGGGTATCCACAACTTCTATGTGACTAAATAGCTTCTAAGGCCACGAATAACTTCTATAATGAACAAACCTTATTTAATTATATCTTATGTGGCTGGGTGTTTTGCCTGCATGTACTTGTGCACTATTCCCATGCAGTACCCATGGCTGCCAGGAGAGGGCCCCAGAAACTCTGGAACTGGAGTATGGCCAATTGTGACTTATTTGGGTTCTGGGACTGAACCTGATTCCTCTGCAAGAGCAGCAAGTGATTTTTAACTGCTGAGCCATTCTTCTGCCCAAAATCTATAATTTCATTGGGTGACTTTTTTTCAAAGCTGTAGAATTAGCACTATTGTAATGTTTCTGTGATGACTAAATCTTAACTGCACATAAAAATTTGATAAATGAACATTTATTTTGTAAAATGAACATTTTCCTACCCTGCTCTACACGATCCCTCAGGCTTCATTCTAATTGCCACACCTGAAGTCCCTCATCTCCGCTCAAGGCTTGCTATCTGCATGTCTTGTCTTTCCTTTGTCCCAACGCAACGTCCTTCTTAATAATACAGGTCAAACGTCATCTCCCCTTTGAATTGTCCCTGAACTCAGCATCACTAGTAAAATGAACTGCATTATCACCAAGTTCCCAGAGCATCTTTTGATCCTTTTATATAGAGCTATTATTTGTTGTTTCTCTCTGTCACATGGAAGCCCTCCCCACACTTTATAAGATAGAGATTTCAAGACCGGAGATGGTCTCTCACTGGTGTCGGCACTTTGTACTTCCTTCAGCTTTGTCTTCCTCACACCCTTCACCCTGGCCTGATCCCCAATTCCTCCTCCATATCTTGAAATCTCTATCTTATACAGAAACCCATGAAAGGCAGGCAGGGAATTGTTTTCCCTTGAACCGAGACAGCCCATCCCTAGTACCTATAAAGAGTTGGTTCCAGGACTTCCCCACCTCACAGTCCAAGCACACAGGAGTCCATTAAATGAAACATAGTAATTGCATATGGCATGTGCCTCTTATACCTGCAGTTTCCCCCAGGCTACTCAGAATACCTAACTCGTGCAAATTACACCAATAGTTGTTATACCACACTGTTTACAGAAAAGTGTGTTTATGTTCTCAATAAATGGAATCCTGTTTCTACTTGTTTTCAACCAGGTTAGCTGAACTGCAGATACAGATTCTGATTTTGTGGTTGGGCCTTCTTTACCTAACAACAAAGACTCTTGTGTGCCTGTTATGGGTAGGTAGGCTGTGACTCTACATTGTTAACTCACACATGTGTGTATGTCAATATGTTTGTCTGTTTTAGTATGCCCAACTTACTCACTGAGGTGTACAAGATGCCCCGTTGTAATCATACTACTTTAAGTCGTTTTACAATTGTTTATACTGTGGAACGTTTGTTTAATGATGTAAAGATGTGTTGCATTCTTTGATGTTGCATTTGTTTAACTCTGTGAAGCGGTGTTACTTGGCCTGTCTAGAACACCTGATTGGTCTGAGAAAGAGCGGAATGGCCAATAGCAAGGCAGGAGAAAGGATAGGCATGACTGGCAGGCAGAGAGAATGAATAGAAAGAGAGATCTGGGAAGGGGGAATCGAGGAGAAAGACCTAGAGAAGGAGAGATGACGTCGGGGGCCAGCCACCCAAATATACAGCAAGCTATGGAGTAAGAAGGAAAGAAAAGATACACAGAAATAAAGAAAGTTTAAAAAAAAAAAAAAAAGTCCAGACGCAAAAGGTAGATGGAGAATTTAAGTTAAGAGAAGCTGGCCAGAAATAAGCCAAGCTAAGGCTGGGCATTCATAAGTAAGAATAAGCCTCCGTGTGTGTTTGAGAGCTAGGTGGTGGGACCCTGGAGAGTAAAGACCAAAGAATGAAAAGCACAACAAACAGCCATGCCCCATTTGGGGATGGGCATCATCGCTGACCCTCTTCAGAAGGTCTGCTTCTCTATATCCACCACTCACTGTAAAACTATACCAGAGGCTCAGGGGACATTTAGGAAAAGGGATCAGAAAGATTGTAAGAGCTAGAGGACCAGGACATCTGCTGTCAAATAGTGATTTCTAGACACGGAAAGGGGTGTTACACGATCAACACTCAATGGCACTGGTTGTTTGCACACGATCACTCTAGTGAACCTCCAGCATGGGTAAAGGGCTCACAAGGTCCCACCTCCCATTAAGAAGCAGCAGGCAGGTGATGGCTGATGAGGGAGGAAGAGTCAGCTGTCTTCAGGAGCAGTCCTAGCCCTGCCCCTGGTAGATAGCACATGTTCTAGTGGTCATACCAGCAGCTTTGGGCATCCATGCTAGGATGGATGATCAAAATGAATCATAATCACATACAAAATCCTCAGAAACATTGGGCTAGAAGACCTGTACTACCCGCAGCTCCATTTCTGCTAGGAATGGAGTGAAACCTTAGCATAGTGGGGCTCAGCTAGAGAAATCATCCGGAAAAATCTTAGGTGACGAGGCACTCAGAAAGAACTGAAAATATATATTGCTGTTTTAAAGGCGTTTTGCTTTAGTTTTAGGCTCATGGATGTTTTGCCTGCATGTATGTCTGTGCACCACACGCACGCCTGGTGTCCCCGGAGGTCAGAAACGGGTGTTGGATCCCCTGGGACTGCGGTTACAGATGGTTGTGAACCATCACGTGGGTGAGGGGAATCCGTCCAGTCCTCTTTATGAGCAACACCTGCTCAAGCCATATCTCCTATGTTAGTTTTAAAGTGACATGGTGTGTGTGCATTATCAGTGACAATGGCAATGATTCTAGGAGTCATTAGGACACAGTATATGGATACATGGCCCGTGAAAAGTTTCAGGTGACAACGGTATAATAAAAGCTCATGCTAGTCTCACATAGGGACGAATGACCCATTCTGATGCAGAAGTTCACTGTGAGTTTACTGGAATTTGGCTGTGAGTAACAGCTATCATAGATATCATCTGAGACCTCAGAGAGGGAGCGTTTAGTTAATGACAAAGTCCGTTGTTCATAACTTTACATTGTGTTGTTGTTTATACAGCAGGGAGCTAAATAAATGAGCTTTGGGGCAACCATGACAGACAGCCAAGCCACATTTGTGATAAACATCCTGTGTCCAGAGCACCCGGATCAGGTTGCAGTTCGCCCTGCACAGCCTATAATCCTATTTGGATGGTTCGCTCTCACCCTCCCTCCCACACATACCAATATAACTTCCTAGGTGGTTGTAACCTGAGCCGTGTGAGTCATGGAGATTTGTCAGGATGGAGAGTCATACGCAATGTGCCTGCTTTAGCTTCTGAAGTCTTTCTTTCCTATTTATTTACATGAGACAAAACTCACAGGACATAAAGTTAGCCGTTATAAAGTGTACAACTCTTCAAGGTTCATTTCCCTCGTAGTGTCTATGTAAATCTTACTCTATTTCCAGGAGTAGTATTCCATACATGCGTATACCGATGTTTGTTTATTCATCCATCTGTTGGTAGATATTTAAATTGCTTCCTCCTTTGGGCTATTGTGAACCAGACTATTGTGAACATCTGTGTGGGGCAATGGCTCTGCTCACCTGCTTTCAATTCTCTGGGTTATGTACACAGAGTTGCTAGGTCACAGGGTAATTTGCTTAACTGCTTTCCACAGAGACCATCCTACTCCAGGTTTCCACCAGTGGCCACAGCTTCACTAAAACTTACTGCTATTTTAAAATAATTACAACTTCTCTAGTTTCATTTCTGTTGCTGTGACCAAGACCAGGAGCAAAAGGAACGTAGGGAAGTTCTACAACTATGGTTAAGAGTAGACAGAATAAGCACACAGGTCCTGCTTGCGTGCTTTCCTCTAACTTCCTCTTGTCTTATATATTTCAGGGCCCTCTGCTTAGGGAATGATACCGCCCATAGTTCCAGGACTTCTTTTTATCAATTAACAATCAAGACAACCCTCGTAGGGGTGCCCTCAGGCTAACTAACCTGGTCTAGATAATTCCTCAGTTGAAACTCTTTCCCAGTGATCCTGTGCCATGTCAAATTGTCAGTTAAAACTTGCCATGGCAATAGCCATCCTGTTGGGTGTAAGGTCGTACTCACTATGGCTCTAGTTGTGTTTTCTCAATGACTATGGAAACTGACATCATTTCATATGCTTATTTGTACATTTTCTTTCAAAAATATCTTTTCAGGATCCTTTCCATTCTAAAAATGGAATTTCATTTTTTTGAGGTGTTAGAATATTTTATACCATCTGGATATTAACACCGTTCTCAGAAATAACAATTTTCAAGTATTTTATTCCATCTTCCATGCCATCTTTTCTCATTGATAATGTTCTTTGATGCATAAAAATTAAAATTCTGAGGATACATAGTTCATCTAGTTTTGAATTGTTGTTCATATTTTGGTGTCATATTTAAGAATCCACCACCAGAGAGGAGATCATGGACATTCATCTATATTTCTTCCAAGTTTTCCTCTAAGATTTTAATTCTTACATCCAAGTTGTTGGTCCATTTTGAATTAATTTCTATATACAGTGTATGGCATTTAATGTCATTCCTCTGTACAGACCATCCTGTTGTCCCAGCACCATTTGCTGAAGAGACTACTTGGTACTCCTTAAATGCTTTTGGTTCTCTTACAGAGGCATAGTTGGCTCCAGATGGGTGTGTTTGCTGTCAGCGCTGAGGCTGGAGGGGCATTCTGCATGGAGGGAACATTGATCTCTTCTTCATAGTGCACATCTGCTACTCTCAGGTCCTCTGTTAGCACAGCCTTGGGCTGTGTCACTGCATATGTGTGACAACCTTGGGCCAACTCAGATCCTCTAAAACATATTGCTTACATTAATTTCTTTTACCTCTATTGTTGTCACTGACTTGGGGCTCAGTAGTTTAAACTTTTGTAATATCAGAAACTTTGTCTTCAAGCATGGCATAGACAAAGCCCCTTTCCATGGAGTAACTGATGGGAGGAATAAGCCTCTAGAGCATGTTACAATGGTGAATTTCATTATTCATGGATGGAACTGTGCTCAACTTTATAGAGATTTGTGTTTCTAACCATATTAAGCATCTTGCTTTCTTTAAAATCCCTAACAAAGTGGGATTTTGTCATTAACACATGGCATAAAGTCAGACTTCAAGATTGCTTCAAGCCCCAAATCTTTCTTTTCTTAGGCAGAACTTGAAAAAACTAATTAATCTACCCAAGCCTCCGTCCCCCCATATGTAAAGAGATGAAGCCTCTCTTCCCACTATAGACGCTTCCCTTACATCCCATCCCCAGTGTTATGAGAACCAGACAGCACGATGTACACACACACACACCTTATATATATGGAGGATAGACAACGCAATTTCTTAACAGTGTGGCTAAGTCAAGGAAAAGAAAGATTCCCTTCAACATTTTCTTGAATGCCTATATCTCTCATGCAAAACACAATTCCAAGTTCCACAAATACAAAGATGACAAATGTTAAGTCCCTGCCATTATTAAGTTTGTTTACCTTGTGGTTGTCACAGACCTTTCTACTTCACATATGCATGTCATTCCAGTAAGTGGGGTATTTCTAATAGTTTTTAAACCATTGTTTTCACATTGGACAACTGACTGTTTCTGATTCTTCCCAACAAAGACTGGTCAATCAGCTAGGGATGGCCAATTAAAATGGTGATCCAAAGAGTCATATATGGTGAAAGGACCAGACCTTCACCCAGCCCCCTGCTTTAGCATCCATGACAGGCTGCAGAAAAGACCCAGCAAGACAAAGGCCCCTGACTCAGCCACATGTGCTAAGTTCCCTCCCTTGCCCCGCCTCCTAGTCACTAGGAAGCCAGATACCCTCCATGTAGCAAGAAACCAATCAGAAGTTAGCTGGTGGGCTCTGGATATGCTTTATGATAACAATGGAATGCAAAGCATAGCAACCGCCCTGGGAGGGCCTTTAGGCCATAGCGACCAATTGACCAATCAACTCAGGTCAGGTTGTTCAAACTTGAAAAGTGTACCAACCCAGAGACTGTTGCAGACTCCGAGACACTCCCCTTGTGCACCCCAAAAAATTCCCTGCCCCTTGGTCCCTCTGGGTCCTTCTCGCTCTACCTGCTATGTCAGATGGACTGAGGAACCAACTTTACTTTTGTTAAACAATAAAAGGCTCTTTGCTTTTGCATCAGAATGGTCTCTTGATGATTTTGGGGTTCAAAATTTAGGCACAACAATGGAAGAATATTTTTTGAAAAGAAATACCAGGTCAAATACCTGAATGGGGAAAAAAGTTTCAAAAACACATAACAAGAAATTCCTCTCATAATAGTTTTCCATCTTAATGTAATTATAGAAGTCTAAACTAGGCACATAAACTTAGCCTAGGAAAATTGCTAAACATACTTTCAAAGACCTGTTTGCAAGAATGTTTACTGAGGAGATGCTTGTAATATGAGGAAATGAATGTCTTTAAATGTATGCAATGAAGCAATTTAAATTGGGTACAACTGAAGGGAGTTGAATTAACTAGGTGCATTGGATTACTAAGCTGCCATCAAAAAGTTTTATGAAAATGACTTTATTTAGAAAAATGGTCCCAAGAAATTACTAAGAGAGAAAACAGCCTTCAAGTTGTCAGATAATACATAAAACTCTTTATTTTTAAGATTCTAGTAAAACTGAATGAATGTCTTGAGTCTATAGAGCTTTGATTTAAATAAGAAATCCGAACGGCCCTCCAGCTGCTTCTGTGTCCTGGGGGCTGCTGTGAGCTATGCTCACTGATGCCCTTGCTGTAGACTATGTTCATTGAGGACCTCACCCCTTCTTTTTTGGAAGTTGCACTCTGGCTGTTCCTTTTCTGCTTGCTATTCTCTCTATTATACATCATCACTGGCCCTCTAATCCCCAGGAGTCTTCCACTGTGAAATCTATGTGCATACCAATTTCTCCGAAGATTAAGGGATAAGGGTGAGAGGAGACAGGGCAGCTGCTCTAAAACACTCCTCCTTCCCCCAGCAATCAATTCACAGCTGAATGGCAGAGGCCTGGGTCCCAGACCTCCTTAGTGCTGTCGGTGACTTGGCTTGAAGCTCTTTCATTTTGCTGTGTTTGCTCTAGGCCATGAGAGAAAGAGAAGGGAGGGAAGGAGAGGGAGGGAGGGAGGGAGGGAGGGAGGGACGGAGGGAGGACACACACACACACACACACACACACACACACACACACACACGAGAGAGAGAGAGAGAGAGAGAGAGAGAGAGAGAGAGAGAGAGAGAGAGAGAGAGAGAGAGAGAGAAGGGGGGGGCAGGGAGAGAGAGGAAAGAGAGAGGACAGTATAGATGCAACTTTTTCTTGAGGACAATGTCACTTTGCTCTTTATCCCTTTTGTTTTTAGAATGTATCTCAAGGGCTTTCATTTTCATTGGTGACCTGTGGAAACTCTTTTTTTTTTTTTTTTTTTTTTTTTTTTCCTTAACCCACCCAGGATAGAAGTGATGCTCAATGCCTTGGCTGGAGAAATCCAAGTTTATGGACTTGCGGTGTCAATCATTTCTGGGCAGGTCTGTCCTGTCCCCCCCCATCAGATTAGGGGTGACTAGCAACTGTTCATTACATCTACATTTGCAAGTGGCATGTGATAAAGACACAGTATTTAGATTATTTTGAAGGAATAAAGACAATGAAAACACCTAAACTTTTATACACATACACCAAACATCCATTTGTATGCAGTAGCTATTGGAGGAAAATAGTGTCTCTGTGGTGGATTATAAACCCTTTAACATCATCCTTCTTGATTTTCTGCATCAATCACTTAATGTTCAGTGAGCATCTATATTTAATAACAATATGATTAAAGGGCAAATGTCATCATTTTGTTGCTGCTGTTGTTTGTTTTTTGAGACAGGGCTTCTCTGTAGCTTAGGAGCCTGTCCTGGAACTCACTCTGTAGACAGGCTGGCCTTAAGCTCACAGAGATCCACCTGCCTCTGCCTCCAAAGTACTGGGATTAAAGGCATGCGTCACCACTACCTGGCTATTATTAGTTTTTATAAGAAGCAAGTACCTGGGAACAAAATTTAGCCAAAATACAAAGCAAGTTGGGATTGTCTGGGGCAGAATGTGTGACCAGACACCACCCTTGACAATGAGCCTGGGCACTGGCAAGGCATCGAAAACAGAAAGCTGAGAGAACATGGAAACAGACAAGTTCCTCCCCCCTAGATCTATTCTGTATTTCTCAGAGGCTGAGAGGAGAGAACGTTGACAAAATTAAAGTCCACGAAGATGGAGGCCTGCCTTGGAGTGACACTCCTCTTTAAGGCGCCAAAAATCATGCTAACTCATACACGAGACCCTTGAGCTATGCTCTGTCCAAATTCCTCTCACATCCCTAAAGGTAAACCGTGCACCACTTAAACCGACTTTACTTTCACCACAAAGGGGTTTATTTTAGACAAGAGATATAAGAAACCAGCTCTTTATGTTTTCACTTAAGTTTTACAGTTTACATAATCTTCGGACTTAGCCGTAACGTAATTCTTGAAGCATATTACCTTCAAAGGCTACTATATGAGAAAAGGAATCATCAGTCTTACCCAGCTGTGAGCCTTGTGAACAGCAACAAAGACTGCCGGGTGAGGTCCCTGGTGTAATAGTAGCAAACACCATGGGAGTGACCAATCACTTGCCGACTAGATTTAAGCTTTGCTTTACAAGATGAAACCCATACAGGACACCAATTTCATGCTAAGAACCTGTAGCCGGACAGGTCATAGTCCCTAGAGAGCATCTTTTATGTTTATGCTGCTAAATGAATGTAGTATTAGGACTAACTCCTACCGACTTATTGTTAATACCAGTAGGTCAATGCACCTCTCAACACTCATCTAAGAAACCGTTATTTTCAGTAGAGGATTATTAACACAGAGACCCACAACTGGACAAGGCTCAGAAAGTAAGAGACTGAAACATTCTTAGCTCTAAATGGAAGGCCTCTCCCCTCTCCTAAATCTCAGGGTTCATTGAAGAGGGGAAGGAAAGAGGGTAAGAGACAGAGGTGGTGGGTAGGGCTATAAGGAAACATTACCCTCTGGACACAGCAGGCCAGCTGCACACACGAACTCACAGCAGTTGTGACATCACACACAAGACCTGTGAACGCCTATGCAAGACCAAGTAGTAGCATGGTGAAGGGAGTTGGACATGGGGTCCCACCTCTGGCCTTGGAGGTATGGCAACTGTCATCTGCTGGAGAAGGAGAGACAATTTTCTCTAAGCAATCAGGTACTCGCACTTGGCAGAGGGTGAGGCAGAGTGGGGAAGCAGAAGCTGTTTAGGCCTTCCTATCTGTGCAGAGCTCAGCCACAACATCTGCTTCTCAGTTTTGCCAGGGAAAGAATCTAAAGTAACGCAGGAAAGAGTGAGTGGCATTGTTGATGCGTTAGTTGCTATGCACATGCAGTCTCTGTCCCACTCATCTCTGTGGGCAGTGTGGTCCACGGGAGACTGCAAAGTTCCTTTGACATTATGCAGGTCTATATCTGGGTTTGTCCAGGACGCTTCCTCACTTTACTACTCAAAGCCTGAATATATTAATTATCTTCATGCAAATGATCAGTTCTGGTCAGGATAAAGATCTGCAATGTCAAACTTCCCCATTCCGCCTTCTGCTGTCTCTAGCCCAGTGCCACATACCTTCCCAATGTCACTTCATGCACAAGACTCTTTTTGGGCACGTGAGAGGTCCTTTCTGGCTTCCCAGAGACCCTCAGTTGGAACTGTATAGACACTACCTTTGGTCAAAGTGTAGTTAAAACAAACAAGCAAACAAAACCCTCACCTCCATCCACAACAATCAGTGAAGGTACCTGAAAAATATTCACTGACTTAAATGGTGAAAAGCAGAAATATCCCCCACAGAGGCCCCCCTGCCTCCACTGAGGGAGCTGCTTCCTTTGATGAAAAGCCTGCATTTCCAAGAGCTGCCCTTCTTCCTGCAAGAGTTTCCTGGATTCTCTTTTTATATTCCAGTAGTGTTGGAGCTGTCAGCCAACAAAGGACCGTCAGCAACACAGCCTCCTACTCATCAACTCTGCTTCCACAAAAACCTTTTCCTTCTGTTAGTTGCCACCAAAATATAGCTGAAAAGAAAGCCGTCATGATATCCTGAAAGGCCAGGGCTAGCTGCTCAAAATGCTCTCGACTATGAGTTAAACAACAAAAGATAAACTGGGACTACCCATGATGCAAAGCGAGGCCAAACTATTTCAGCAGCTATCATCGAATGGTTTCATATTTGCTATCTTCTGCTCTTAGTCTGGATAACTGACAGGTACAGTTAAACATAGCACATTTCCATATGTATATATTTACTAATATGCTTGGTTCCTTCCAGCAAGCTTTCGTCCCATTTATTCTCATGCCCCCTCACGTCCTATTCCCGCAGGGAGGCTCTTCAGTTACGGAGCAGGACGAATTAATTCATCTGTTCACGTTTGCATCTACAGGGAATTTAGGAAAATTCTTGTGAACCCTTTTGCATTTTGGGCAGGGCATTGGGCCATCATGATGCCTCAGTTCTTTTTTTAAATTAAACTTCAAACAATTTCACCTTTCCAGAGTACAAAGGCAAAAGCAGGAGGCAGCCGTCTCTGAGGAATGAGGTATATACTGTACTTGTGACTTCAGAGGCAAATGAAGCGTAAACTTAAGTTAGGTATTTTACCTGGCTAATTTCTAAAACCCCTAAATTCCACAGGAATAGAGGGCATTTGACTGCTGTAGCTGCAGCCTGAGCAGTCTCAGGGTGGGATGCTCTGGCTGTGGGCCTGTGAGAAGGAAGGGAGGACTTTCTCTGATAAACAAACAAACAAAAATGTCTATGGAACTCAGAGAAAAAAATAGCCAATGTCAGCTGTAGCCCAGTAGTGGGCCACAAAGCAGAATCATCTAAAGAGCCATTCAAATCTGGCACCGGAATTAGGTTTTTGTTTTGTTTTTTGCTAACTTGACACAAACTGGTGTCACCTGAAAAGATGGAACCTCAATTGTGAAATTGCATCAGTAAGACTAGTCTATCCGCAAGTGTGCAGGGGTGCGGTGTTGGTTGATGACTGATGGGGGTGGTACTACCCCTGGGCAGGTGGTCCTGGCTTGATTAGGAAAGCAGGTTGAGCAAGCCATGGTGAGTAAGCCAATGAGCAGAAGTTCCCTATGGCCTCTGCTTCAGTCACAGCCTTGAGTTCCTGCCCAGACTTCTCTCAATGATGACCTGAGAGTCCTAAACAGAAATAAACCCTTTCCTCCCCAGGCTGCTCCTGGTCACGGTGTTATTAAAGCAGTAGATACCCTAAGCAAGACATTGGGGAGGTTAGGGTTAAAAAGAGAGTTCCTTTTGAAGGGACAACTGGAAGCACAGATGCTGAACAGAAGTGGTCCCCAACCACAGGCAGTTCTGTGTCTCCTTTCCCTAATTGTCCCAAATGCATACTTCCACTTCCTAACTGCAGGCTTGTTGAAATTATAACCACCTGCCACCCCACTCATTCTCATACTTGGATTACTGCAGCTTATAGTCAGTGTCCCGAGGGGCTTCCTCCCAAGTACCCATAGTGTGTCTACCGTGGGCCATGTGGGAATCCGCCTTAGCATAGCCCTGGTCATTGAGATCTCACCCAGCTCTGCATCCCTAACTGAGGGTGTTGAGGTCTGGGCACAGGAGGGAAGAAAGATGGAAGTGATGGCAGCCCCTTGTCAGGTGGGGGAGAGGCCATAGAGGGAGAGAGATTTCACTCTATGCCAGGGTCATGTTTCCTGGGATTTTTCAGCACTGGGATCCCAATGACTGAACGGAGAGACTGGAAGTAATGATAGGCCTTGCAATTAGCTTCAAGCAGCTGGAAAATCAGGAGACATGAGAGCTTTTATCCTGCCTGCAGGGCAACCTCCCACACTGGGAAGGCTCGGATGAACAGCTGTACTGAGCTGTGCTCAGGGAGCTCTTCTGAACCACACACCAGGCACACTTCCCCTTCCAGAGAAGATGCCACCCACTGCCACTCCCCTTCATGCATGTTCAGTGGGCCCTGTCTTGGTTTACACAGCAATCCACATGCCCTGATCTAGACTGTAAACCAATTTTAATCCTCCTAGTTCCTACTTGTCAATGACTGCTCTGCAGGCAGGCCTAGGATGTAGTGTTGGCTGATGAGTGAAGATGCAAAGGCTAGTGTTGATAGTTTTGTTTGAGAAGGGACAGATGGACACTCTTGTGGTAGTTTGAATGTCATTGGCCACATAAGCTCAGAGGGAGTGGCACTATTAGAAGGTGTGGCTTTGTTGGACTGGGTGTGGCCTTGCTGGAGGAAGTGTGTCACTGTGGAGGTGGGCGTTGCAGTCTCATATATGCTCAAGCCATGCCCAGTGCTTCAGTCTACTTCCTGTTGCCGTCTGATCAAGATGTAGCCATCACCGAGTCTGCCCGTGTACCACCATGCCCTTGTCCCTCATGATGCTAATGGACTGAACCACTAAAACCATAAGCAGCCACCCCAGTGAAATGTCTTCCTTTATAAGAGTTGCCAGGGGGAAGCAAGATGGCGGGCCCGTGGTGAGTACCTGTATTTTAGAAGCGGCTTCTCCTCACAGTATATTTTTTCAAAACACCCAATGAGGACCATGGCAACGACAGTAAAATGGGTGATAGCAAACAAAACTATTTGGAAACAATTATTCCAATCCAAAGTTGAGCTTTATCTAGTGTTTGTGTAAGCCTACGTATTCTTCTCTCCCAGATGACTACAACTGCAAGGTAGAACTCCCATTGACATCTTACGGCAGGACAATAGTATGCTACCACCCTTCTGTGGACATCCCCTACGAACACACCAAACCTATTCCTCAACCAGATATTTTGCATAATAATGAAGAAACACATGAACAAGTGCTGAAAGCCAAATTAGGAATAAAAAGTGACCGACTTGAGCAAGGACCTGTGATAGAACAGCTCAGCAAGGTGTAGTTCACTACAAAGCACCGCTGGTACCCGCACGAACAGTATCATAGACGTCGTAAGAAACTGAATCCTCCCAAGACAGGTGACTGTTCTTGATTTGTGGAGCATCAAGGAGAGTTTGTGTCTTATTTGTCAGCTGAGAAAATGCAAATGGTGTACTCATTAAGATGTCATGTAGGAAAATAATAAAAATACCCTTTCATATGTTAAAAAAAAAAAAAAGAGTTGCCATGGTCATGGTATCTTTTCACAGCATCTCCTTTGCCTTGTGCTATGGAAATTATCATGTGATTATTGTAATGGGGCAGCGATCTTTGTGGACACTCCTGGACCAAGTCCCGAAGGAATGCTGGGTGATGAGATCATCTTTGGTCCACCATCAAGCCTCTGGTCCCAACTCCCTCCCAATTCCAATTTGACTTTTCTATTCAAGAGACTCCAAGTGTCTTAGAAGTTTAAACCCTTTAACTAGATTCTTAATAATTCCTGTTTTTAAACACCAAGAGAATATTAATTTTCACATCTTATGTTAGGCCTATTGCTTTTGCAGCATGACTGAAGTGAATTGAGAAAGCTGAGAACCCTGGACTACTAACTTCCTTCAGTCAGTTGTAATGTAAACCATTCCTGATTGCAGAGACAAAGCCACAGAGCTTCTAGGGCATGCCAGGTGCACAACCTCTCTTGTGTATGGCAGGAAAGGATCATGCTAGGTGTAAGTTTATCAGCTCATAGTGTACAAACACCTAAAATAATCTATCCATAATAAATTTAAAAATTAAAGTTGTACCTTATATTTCTAAGTGTAATGGAGCATCTACTTAAATGCTTCTCCTAAAGTATCAATGCAAAAAAAAAAAAAAAAAAATCACTTAGACATCCTAGAATTCTGAGAGACTTTCTGTGTGAATGTGTGTTTTACATATATATGTTGTGTGCAAGTGTATGGTGGTTTGTGCATGCATGCATACGTGTGTATGTTTGTGCATGTATACTGTGTAAGGATGTCTATGTGCATGTGTATGTGTGAGTATCTGTGCGTGTTCCCAAAGTAAGATAGCTGTCCAGTGAGGTAAGCTTGCTGAAGGTCATCAACTTCTCTGCTTATAAAGCAGATTTTATGTGGTTGTATATCAAAGCAAAATCCAATCCAAACTGAACAGAGAGCCAAACCCCACAGAAAGGCCTGGTACTTCCTCCTTTGCCACCCCTCCCTGCTGGTTCTGGGTGGATCAGGACAGCCTGCAGATACTTTACCGCTTGTCACGGACTCTGGAAAAAAGGAGCAGTTGTTCCTCTGCTCCTTCTTTTAACTGTGTAGCTGCCTCAGATAGCTCCGTGCCAACTTCTAACTCCCGTGGAGAGAGGGGGCTCCTGCTCCTACGTGAAAAGTTTCTGATTATGTGTAATCAAGTGAAATTGTTCTTGGAAAACTCAGAACAAGATACTTGTGATACATGTAGAGAATGGGGCAACAGACCTCGCCAGCTCCTGTAGTAACAGGGAGATGAGGTCTGAGGAGAAAATATACACCTATATGAACACCCTGCTTGCTTCAAACAGAAGGATGGATGGTAACGGGTTTTATACTCTCCAGAAAAGATAGAAGCTGGCCAGGAAAAACAGGTGGGGAGATGCAATCAAAGGCTGTGTGAAAGAGAGGTGACAGATTGGCCAGAGGCTAAAGCAGCAGAATTCTAGATTCTTACAATGACCTTTGGCCTGGAGCTGCTCCTCTGATTATGCCATATGATATCCTGTTACATAGTTATGTTCTAGGATCAAAGGTGTCTTTCAGATGTCATTAAAGATACCAATCAGTGGACTATAAGATGGGGGAGATTATCCAGGTGGGTAATCAGGGTAATCACAGCCCTTTCTAAACAGGTTTTCTCTGGCTTGCAGCAGAAGTTAGAAAAAGTCTCTCTGCTCAGGTCAGCTGGGTGGTGGAGGGGCCCCTGTGGAAGGGTGAAGGTTGAACAGTGTTTCAATCAGCTAAGTTTGTAGTAATCTGTTATCTAGCCCTATAAACTAGAGGGGAACTAGAGGAAGAGGGAAAATTCAGAGCGAGGGTGTCTGTTCTAAGGAACCTGTTTGAGCAAAAATCCTATGTCCCACTCCCGGTAGTAACTGGAAAACAAACCTAAGTACGAATAATTTCCCTACATGGTTAAAAAGAAAACCAAAATCCTCCAGCAATGGCTTGTGAGGACATGGGTGGGGGGAGGGAGTGGAGGAGGGAAGATAGTGCAGAGGAAACTGGGATTGCAAAGAACTTGCTCGGCAGAGGCAGAGACAGAGGCTGGTGGGGCTGTAGCACCTGCCCATATGAAGGCAGAGGTGGATGCGTTATGGGGGATGGAGCAGTGCATACTTTGAGACTTGGTGCTGCCTGGAGCATGGCCGTCCAGATACTGAATTTTTAAAGAGAGAAACTAGAAATAAAAGTTTATAGAAATTGCCACAATTAAAAATACTTCAAAAGGCAACATGCAAACTAGTCAAAAGATATCTTTCAGCCCAAGATAGGTGTGAACCCCAACAAATCCATTTGTTAAATGTCTAGAGTCACAGTCATGACAGTCTATTGATGGGAAGAATAATTGAAGATGTGTCTCACATCACCATGGGCCCTTCCGGGAGGTGCTCAAGGCTGAAGTTACTCAGTGCTGGAGTTCTTTGGGTTTGAAAGTATTCCAACTCCTCCCAGAAACATTCTAGGGATGGTAGTTCTAAATTCCCTGATGTCCAGGCCTTGCTCTGTAAACTACTATATTTTAAACAAGCACTGTTGAGGGGAGGTTCTGATTCAACATGTGATAAAACGTGGATGTCTGCATGGAGCTAACTCAAGCTGATTTCTGCAGAAGGGGAACACGTGTGATGATGGCTTTTTCATCCAGGGACACGGCAAAAATGAAACTGTATTTTCTTTAAGGCATTCTGCACAGCATCAGATTGTTTGCTTTGAGCAGAATCCTCAGTGCTAATTAAAAGGAACTATGAAACTATGATGGGCTTTTTGCCCAAACAGTTTCAACAGAGGGAAACTGAGCAGCCTCATACTTCCTCACGCAGCTGCAGTGGTGGGAGACATCAGAGTGGCTCCCTGTAGTTCAGAGTGTAGGGATGTGGCACTGAGAGGCGAGGGGAGACCTGGCAGCTGAGGCCAGGATGAAGTTAGGATGGGCATGGCACAGAGGATGGACAGGCTGTAAGTGTGGCTAGGTGTTGATGGAGCTAAGCCAACTTCCCAGGTCCAAGCAAAGAAGCTAGAACTCCAGGGAGAAGAGGGTAGAGGGGATACTCCAATGAACCCCATGGGTAGACAGACATTGCCAGCTTATGAAGGAAAGTGACTTCAACAACAAAAAAAGAACAAAACAAACAAACAAACAAAACAAATAAACAAAAAAACCCAACCCAACAAACAAACAAAGAGGCTGTTTTCCAGTTTTAGCCTGGGATTGCATAGTCACTGTGAAATTTTCACAGGTCAGTCCTCTGGGATACAGATCCAGGCTATCACTGGAAAAAAGACTGGGCAAGAAGAATAGCCAATGACATTCAACAACAAAGGCCTCTAGCCCCACGGGTGCTGAGCGGGCTTGTCTTCAAAGTTATGGCAAATTGGGGTGAAGGACCTGAGCTTCCCCATCCATGTCATTCATGGGCTTTGCATCAGAGCAAGTGCAGGGCAGCACATTGATGCGAGCTGTCACTCTGTGAATATGTTTCTCTTATTGGTTAATGAATAAAGCACTGTTGGCCAATAGGAAAGCAAGATAGGCGGGACTAGGAGACAAGGAGGATTCAGGGAGATGTAGGAGGAGATTCAACACGTAGGTCCAAGAGAACAGAACCCCAGACCCTCTCTCCGGTAAGAGAGGAAACACTTAGATTAATAGAAATGGGTTGATATTTAAGACAGAGCTAGCCAGTGAGAAATGCTAGTAACAGGCCAACAGCTTTATACCTAATACAGCATCTCTGTGTGTTATTTGGGGCTGGCGCGGCTGTGGGACCAGGCTGGTGGGAAAACAACTCGTAACAGCACATTGCAACATGGGTGATTATCAAGTGGACCACTTAATAGAGCATGACCACCATGGTGTCCGTGAGCATCAAGCACCAAGCAGATGCCAGCACCAGCCACTTCTCTTCACACTGGCAGCTAGAGCTGTATGACTCTGAGAATTCAGGGTCCAGGAAAGCGAGCTCTTTTCTACAGCACCTCATATCCAGTGTGGAAAGCTGAGGCATTGTGTAGACAGGCCAAAGTCATGAACGTGGCTAGGAGCAGCAGCTCAAACCAGAAAGGGGAATTAACAGGGTAAATGGGTGCAGGGCACATTATTCCAAGCTGTGAAATGGAGCCTCAGTGTGGACATCTTTTCTGTGAGTGGAACTGCTTTGTTCCATGTCTTTGGAACATAGGATGACACTGAAAGGGCTCCACAGGCAAACTGCATGGGAGCCACTCACAGCAGCCCCTTCAGAGATGGTGGCTTACAGGAGCCCATCAGGGTCCCTGCAGGAGAAACCTACTGAGCTTGTGGCATGTAACTACCGTGGACTACTGGTGATGGTTTTGACACCTCCCAGGAAAATGCTGGGACTTTTAAAGGGTTTTTATGTGTAAAGCAAGCAATTCACTGGTTTGGTTTTGCTTTTCCTAAGTGAAAATTCCCTATAGAGACAGCAGTAATGCAGAAGGGTCTGTGCCTCTTAGCTCGCGTTCTTAGATCCACGAAGAAGAATCTTGGCTGACACTATCTTCCCGGCAATGGGGAGTCTAGTCAGTCACATTATAGCAAGAGCCAGATGGCAGGGCTGGCTATTAGACATGGAAGTGTCTTAAAAATTTAGCCTTTAGAGTTATCCAGATAGTCAAGCCACATAAAGACCCAACAACAAAAGAGAATTGTAGACCAGTTTTCCTTATGAACATGAATGAAAAATTCTCAATAAAATACTTGCAAAATGAATATAAGAATATATGAAAGAGATCATCCAACATGATCAACTAGGTTTCACTCCTAGAGATGCAGGGATGGTTCAACATCTGTAAACTGATCAACAAAATCCACCACATAAACAGACTGAAAGACAAGAACCACATGATCATCTCATTAGATGCAGAAAAGGCCTTTAACAAAAATCCAACACCCCTTCATGATAAAAGTCCTGGAGAGATTTAGAGATACAAGGAACATATCTCAACATTAGAAAAACTATTTACAGCAAGCCCATCAACATAAATGGAGAGAAACTCAAAGCAATTCTACTAAAATCAGAAACAAGACACGGCTGTCCATTCTCTCCACCCCTACTCAATATAGTACTTAAGTCTTAACTGGACTTATAAGGAGATCAAGGAGACACAATAGGAAGGGAAGAAATCAAAGTCTTTATTTGCAGATGTATGATAGTGCACGTAAGTGACCCCAGAAATTCCACTGGTAATCTTCGAATGCTGTTAATCATTTTTGACAAAGTGGAAGGATACAAAATTAATGTACAATAGCCAGTAGCCTTCTTATACACAAATGACAAACAGACTAAGAATGAATCAGGAAATCAATGATTTTACAGTAGCCTCAAAAAATATAAAATGTATTAGGGTAACTCCAACCAAGCAAGTGAATGACATGTATGATAAAAAAAAAAACTTTAAGACACTGAAGAAAGAAATTGAAGAAGTATCAGAAGTTGAAAAGATATCCCTCACTCCTGGATTAGTAGGATTAACAATGGTAAAAATGGCTATCCTACTCAAAGCAATCTACACATGCAACAAAATTTCCATCAAAATTCAAACACAATTCTTCACAGAACTTGAAAGGACAATTTTCACCTGCATAGGGAAATACAAACAAAACAAACAAGCAAACAAAAAGATAGCTAAAACATGCCTGGATAATAAAAGAACTGCGAAGGTATCACCGCTCCAAGTCTAAAACTGTACTACAGAGCTATAGTAATAAAAATAACATGGTATTGCCACAAAAGCAGACATATCAATCAGTGGAGTAAAACTGAAGACCCAGAACTAAATCCACACACCTATAGGTACCCAGTGTTTATAAAGAAGCTAGAAACATATGCTAAAGACAGCATCTTCCAACAAGTAGGGCTGATCTAACTGGATGGCCACACGTAGAAGAAACAAATAGAACTATGTTTATCACCATGCATAAAACTCAACTCCAAATGGATCAAAGACCTCAACATAAGGCCGGATACACTGAATCTAATAGAAGAGAAAGTTGGAAATAGTCTTGAACTCGTTGGTACAGGAGACAGTTTCCTGAACAGGACACCAAGAGCACAAGCATTTAATAAACAGCATTTAATAAATGGGACCCCATACAAGTGGAAAGCTTCTATAAAGCAAAGGACGCCATAATTCAGAACAGGAAGAAATTTTTACCAATTACATATCCAATAGAAGGCTAATATCTAAATTTTAATGATATGTAAAATTGGACATCAAGGAAACAACCCAATTAAAAACGGGGTACAGACATAAAAAGCTCTCAAAAGAGGAACTTCAAATGCTAAGAAACATTCAAAATAAATACTCAACATCTGTGGTGGTATTTTGCTTGAGCTCTAACAAAGTTTGCCTGAAGACCAGAGGGCAGAGCTAGCCACTAGTTAACCATAGAGTTTTGTAGTTCGGTATAGACAGGAAGTGATAAGGCTGGGAGGAATATAAGGTGAGAGGGAGGAGACAGGAGCTCCACCCTTTTCAGCTGAGAAGTTGACAAGAGGTGATTGTGGCTTGCTCCTTTGTCTCTCTGATCTTTCAGCATTACCCCCATTTTGACTCGGGGTTTTATTATTAAGACTAATTAGAACTCATGCTACAAACATCCTTAGTCACTAGGGAAATGCAAATCAAAACTATAAGAGATTTTTATGTTACATCAGTCAGAATGCTCAGGCTGAGAGTGGTTAAACAATTTACCCAGTCCTGTAGACAGGAGTGGAGTGGCACCTGGCTAGTGTGTCTCTCAGTCTGCTCCTTAGCCACACTGCTCCCAAGCTTTACGCTCACGCCATCATCGTCTGATGGCTTAATAACAGCACAGGGGTGATAAAAAACCATACTTGAAATAAAGTTAACACACATAACCTCAAAGCCAAACTATCGCTCACTGGGGAAAGTTACAAGGATTAATACATTTGTCAATGTGGACATGATTGAGGATAGGTGTTCCAAAGGGCTCACTGTATATCCTGCTATAATCTTAGGAATTTTATGTCTGCATGCAGCATACAAACTCGCAGGTTTATGCAGGATGGCTGTGAACAGTCAGCAGACCTTCCCTGGAGGCTCTGCAGGCCCGATGACCTGCTCACTGAAATCCCCCAGTGTCCTCTGAGAGAGACCGCAATGGTGGATGATGGCCAAGTAGCTGTCTTCTTTCTTTCCTATGTGGCCAAGGTTGGACCTGTAAGTCACTGACCAGCACCTTCTCTGATGGCCCCATAAAACTTTCACGCACACAGGACAGGTTCACACTTGCTGTATGTGCCCTGGTGCTTTCAGTGGCTTCCCCTCATGCCTTCCGCTTCTCCAGCCCTCCCACCAGAATCTGCCTGCCCTGCTGCCTCCTCTGGAAGGCCCTTTGTGCCAGGCATGGTCTACAGCCCTTAGGACCTCACTGGGATTCCTTTGCATCAAGCAACAGAAAGCCTACTCAAATTAGCACCCAAAGGAAAACTAAAGGGTGGTGTATAGACAACACAGGAGCCAGGTTCTCTTAAGATGCGTGCTGAGTCAAGCCTTTTCCTCTGGATCTGCCTCTCTCTGGCCATCATTCTCAGCCAGATCCCCATGTATCATCTGGGTGGCCACATTCACTCTACATTGTTTGTTATTCAGCAAGCTCAGGGAGAAGGAATACTTCCTTGTATTTCCTCTACAAAACCCCTAGGCTTCTGGCTTGGGGCTCTGGCCTGTCCTTTGGTAATCTATTGGTCAATAAGCAGCAGAGCATGGTTTAGGTGCCCAGGAGTTAATTATTTTATTGATTAGGCATAATTGCATGTGGATGGATGGATGGATGGATGGATGGATGGATGGATGGACGGACGGACGGACAAACCCTGAACTCTGGTGTACTGTGGTTAATGCAGCCAGAGTTCTACCTGAGATCCAACGAGGAAGGCCTAGGGAGGGAAGCCTGTAAGGTAAGGGATGATGACTACAAGGAAGAGGGTGTCAGGGCTTGGCCTGTGTGGCATTCAGGGGCTCCCATAAGCAGAGGCCGAGGAACAAGGAGCTGAGAGATGTGTAAGAGGTTGGGGAGATCAGGTCTGCTGCTGGGTTCACAGCAGGTTAACTGCTCAGCTGTGGCGGCCTCTTGGACACTGTTGGAGAGAGGAAGTATTGTAGATGATGAGGAGGAGATAACATGTATATATATATGAAGGCCTTGCACTCCACACTTCCAGTCTCCTTCAGGTAGAACACGTTGGGATGGCCAGAGCAGTTGTATCTTGCTCACTACAGTCACCCTAATGACTCCCCATCAGTCATCCTGACCACTGCCTGAATGACCAGCTAAGGATAACCTCTACAAAGCCTGGGACATGGTGCACATCAAGCAACACCAGCGTTTCTCCTTACCCAGAATCGAAGAGGTAGGAGCCAGTGATGGACCACCCCATGGTTATCTATCACAAGCCCGAGATTCAGCAGGAGATTCAAAGCTATACCAGGGAGCAGCGGGTCGGCCATCACTGCCTAATATCCGATGTCAGGCATTTTAGTGCATTTCATCCTAACTGAAGAAGAGAGATGCACACTGGGGCTGGACAGCCACCCTGTTCTTGTCACTTGGGATTTGGTGAAAGGGTCAGAGCTTTGCAACATTTTCACATTCTTTCAAAATCCACAAAGCCCAGGGCTGAAAATGCTCAGAGGGAATCTCCTTCATTTGTCTGCAAATATGTCTGTCCTCCAGGAATTTTTTTGGCCATGTCTACTTCTTTACAGGAACAAATGAGTCAGGAACGGAAGGTTACAGTCATGCCACCCAGACAATGAATGCTGACACTCGAGGAGGAACATAACTCCCAATGTAGCATTTGTCTTAGGAGCTTTAACATCCACCGCAGTGTAAATATTTTCCCTTTGTCTGTGTGCCGTAAGGGAAGAGGGAGGGTTGTTTGGAAGCTGGATGTACCCAATGGCCACCATTAGAAACTAATAGTCACTTGGCCTGCAGACTACTAGCTAGCTGGCTCTGGGCAAAACACCCTGCCTCCACAGACTCGGTCTTCTTGTCTCTTCACTGGCAGAGGGAAGGAGACACAAACGGGAAGGAGCCCCAGTGAGATACTGCAGTTGACAATGGGTTAAAAGCTATGGCACACTTGATGGAGGTAAGGGGCAGAGATGGTTTTAAGTTCCCAGGTCCTTCCGGATTGAACACCATAAATATCTCTTATAGCATGAATTATTTAACACAAAGTTTACATACGCTGTGCAATCTTACTGCCTTTGTCCTGGTACATGTAGGTGGGTGTGTTGGCCACACATGGCTCCTAAGTCTGTCTTGTTTCTGGTTTCCAACTTGAGCATTGACTAATGTTTGCTGAACATGACAGATGACAAATTTCTGCAGCCACAAAGCCACAGGAGAGTAATAAAAGTTGGGTGTGTAGAGCTTCAGTGATTCTTATGGTGGACGGACTTCATAAGGTTCAGAAATGGGAACTCAGGACAAGGTGAAATATTAACTCCCGGGAAACTTCAAAGTTGGTTATGTATAAGGACACGCAAAAGCAATGAGGACATTAAGACGCTATCAGCATGGAACCTGGCCAGGGACACTGGTACTGAGAAATGAGTAGGGCTATCCTGCAGCCTGCGTAGAGGTAATTCACAAGCACCCCAAAGCACGACCAGATCTGTCTCATTCTATTGCTAGAAAACAAAAGCCTTCTCCTTTCCCCACACTTGATCAGAAAAAAGTCCCCACAACTTCGCATGGGTCAAACAGTGAGTTCATAAAGACCAAAGGCAGCATCTCTTTCTTCCCACGCAGGTCTAGTATCCAGTGGTCACCATGTCTTCTGGGATGACAGGGTCAGGGAGAGGGCTCACGTCTGTCAGAGGCATCTCCTAGAGAGGGGTCAATTTTTTTCTTCCATTTGTTACGATTTTTTTTTTCTTGGAAATACCACGGGTACCTAGCTCACTGGTGTTTGCAAAGTCTCTTAGCAAGAGGTTTGCAAGCATACTTCATTAGAGAGAGGAGGCAAACATTGAGGGGATGTCCACTGGCAGCGGTTGGGGCCACTTCCCATGTCTGTCTGTAATCAGTACTCTGTGTTCCCACCCATTGCCATCAAAGCTAAACGTCCTTGGTCCTCACTTCCCACCTAAAATCACCATCATAAGAAGGGTAGTGCGGGCTATTCGATCAACATAACAATGAACCCAAACGGAATGCCTTGGCTCTCTCCAGAAAGCAAGCCAGGGATCTGGGGCGGCAGCATGGCCAGCAGGTGGCTGAAGCCCCAGTTTTGAAAACTTAATTTTAATACAAACATTCCAAGACTGCTCAAGAGCTGAGACAGAAATTAACTGACACCTGACACCTGGAAAGGACAGCAGAGTGGCATGCAAATCTGCCACAGGCTCAGATCCCTCCTAAACACCCAAACTCTTTCTCCCTGGGTTCCATTCACGGATTTACAGGTGATCTGAAGGCTTGGGCCAAGGACATTCTGTTTCCTGCTGAGTCCAGCCAGGAAAAGGGAGGGGTGATTGGGCTTCCTGAAACTATGCTATTCTACTGGCTGTGGCTGGACTGCATCACATGTCCAACCTTGAACCAATCGGTGGGCAGGGAAATGTGATTCTCCCATCAGCCTTGAGCCACAGTCTCCTTCAAAGAGCATATCTATAAACTGGGAATAGGGTGGGTGGGGAATGGGGTGGGGGTGGGGTCGAGGTGCATGGGAGGATGGGAGGGAGAGGGGACTGGGATCGTTATGTAAAATAAGAAGAACAAAGCAAAAACCAAAACTGAGAATGGAAGGGGAATACCTCTGGGAACCATTTCCAGAAGGTGGCGAGTAGCTGTGGGAAGGGGGGTAGAGGACCAGGTGTGCAGATAAACACTGCACATGAACAGAAGAGGGCCACACCTGTGCTAGGCCAGAGAAATAAGACACCACCCACGCACCACATTCCGTGTCATTTTGAGCCTTGAGCCCGTTTCCCACTTGTGCAGGGAGGAGGTATTATAAATTTGGCCCCCACCCCCACCAACCTACATAGTGACACATGCCCACTTAAAGGCCACAGCCATCCCCGATTCTCTGTCTTGCTAGTTGTCTGTCTCTCCATTTCTGTTTGTCTGTCTCTCTCATGTGCCCACTCTGAGATGGCCTTTTGTTCTCTCTCCTCTCCCCCAATAAACCTCTTACATTAGATCTATTGTGCGGTGTGATCTCTTAAGCAGCTCACCTGGGGCAGGCCTGCCAAAGACACCTTTCCCACCACTTTATCCTAACAGGAGGGAAAGGCCAGGTTGATGGGTATTTACCCGCTATGCAGTCAGCCTTCAGTTTTGCAGTTTTCCCATTGGTGAAACCAGCCAGCCAAGGCCTGGAAACACCTGGAGAAAAATCTTTTCTGAGCATGTATGTATCAAGTTCGTTTTGTTACAGTTCCCTGAGTGATACAATGTAATTGCGGGATATATACAGTCCGCAAATATTCACTGTTATAAATCTCCCAGAGATGCTTCTCAGTACTTGAGGAGAGCTGTGTGGTTCATATGCAAACACAAGGGTCTTGAGTATCTCTGGAGCCATGTGGATAGGAAGGGACATCTGTGTATCAGAACCACCAGGACTCAGTCCTGTAGCTGACCCCTGTTCAGATCCACTGGAGGGGGCTCTGTGCTCACAGATGGCAAAGCCTTTGGGGGTCTGGATGGAAACATTATTACTCCTCACAGTACATACTCAGCTAGGCAGCATCCCAGGTAACAGTGTCATTTTCCTTCTCAGTCAAAGGTGATGAATGTGTACCTCCCTGGAGACACACAGGTCACCCACACCTCCGTGGACCAGGCTCTTGGCTCATCAGTGTGTGCTCTGAGTAGCAGTTCTTGGGTGGGCTCACCGGTGCTGGAAGAGCCCTAAGGTCATTGCAGAGGGCCCAGGATGCCAAACCCATTTTCTTTTAAGTAGTTGATACTGTAACTAATCCTTAAGAAACTGCCACTTGGTAAATTTTGCTCATATGTGTATACTTAAAATCCACATTTGTCCACAAAATCTATATAAACATCCGCTCTCTTTGCAATGCATGTCTGTAATCCCAGGGTTTTCTTCTACGTGTCAAACAAAACAGTTTTATCATCACAGGTGGGACATAGGAGCAGATGTAGGAATCCAACTGGCTCCCACTAAAGCAGCCCCTGAGATTTACATGCACGTCAAAGAAATGTCAAAAATTAGTTCTTTTTTATTTTTGAAAGCAGAGTTATAGTTCATAAAATACACCATGTATACCCAATGCCAGATGTTCCCACTGCTTTCTTTGTCTAAAAGAATGAGCAAATATTTTAAATTCCATAGGTAATACAGTAAATATCAATAAGATATAGTCAAATAACTGAGAGTTCTTTTGATGTCCTGTACATTTAAAGGCTCTTAGAGGGCCCTGAGGCCAAGAAGTTCTGGCCCCAAATTCAGCCAGATAGATCCCTAAGGCAGCCCAGGCTAGCAGATCAGCGTTTGCAGCAAGTGAGCACACATTGCAAAACACTCCCTACTATTTTACAGCCAAGTCTGCCCAAAGAAACGACGACAATTTGACAAGTTCCCTGCTGAAAATTAGTTCATGCTTTGTTACTCCCACATCTGCTAAGTTTGGGCCTTTGGGGTCTCAGGGAGTTAAGTGTGTGATGCTCCTTTGGGATACCACAAGATGGCAGTGTTGCACAGAAAATAGCTGATGCTGGGCCGAGCAAGGGCTATATCTATCTATCTATCCTATCATTTATTTGTGGTAGGATGGAAAGGAGGGTTTTGTCCCCCCCCCCTACAGAGAGAGAGGGAGGGAGGGAGGGAAGGAGAGAGAGAGAGAGAGAGAGAAAACGCTGTGTTAGGCCGACTTCCCTTTTGCCCGTGAAGAGTTCCAAATCAGAGAACACAGAGAATGATAATTGCATGAAGACACACTTTTGGATGTCAGTCCAAGGAACAGAATACCTAACTCAAACTCAGTTATTCCTCTGTAGTTGGGGCTTGTAGCTTCAGCTGCACATTAGAAACAACTGGAAGAACTAAAATTAGATACCTGGGCCTTATACCAATCTCGACTTGTTAGCTTTTCTTAACCTTTGGCAGTGCTGGAAATCAAACCTGGACCTTGCACATGCTAGGGCAGCACTCTACCAATGAATTACTGACTCTCCAAAATGTGCGTTTCTGAGGGTGAAATACAAGCATGTTTTCTGATTCAGTGAATTCCAGTGTGCAGACAAGGGTGAGAGCCACAGTATTGTACTCTGTCACCACCAGCTGGAATTGGAGGTGGGGGGGGGGGCGTACACTGAATTAGCTTAGGCAGCCCCGCCTCCAAGCCCTGGGGTGTCTGTCTTCAATGTGCTTCCACGAAAGACACTGCACATGGGAGGGAAGGCCAGAGTCTAAGTTAGGACACAAACCTTCTGAAACGAGAAAACAGTGAGGCCCAGGAGAATGGACATCTTGTGTGGATGAATTCATCTTCCCTCTCATGAGCCACTGGGGGGCAGTGCTTCAGAATCAGAGGGACATGCTAAAATAATGCATACACGAGGATCGCCAGCCTTCCTTTGATTCCGTAGGTTAAGAGGACGGAACTCATTCGTTGTTGTTTGTGTTTTCCTTCCCAGAGTAAGTCTCCTCTGTATGAAGTGAGAGCCCCCATCAACCCCCATCCAAGTCTGCTGTTGCTCAGACCTCTGATAAACCCACATGGTTAGACTCTGACATGGAGTAACAGCCAGTAAATCCTGGCTTCCTGAGGACATCAAGCTAGTTCACATCCATCCATGCAGCATCCCTGTCCGGTCTTTGTGGCTGGGTATGTGTGCCAGGAAGGTGGATGACCACAGCCATTACCACACCTGTCATTTTCACTAGCCAGACTCTGCTCGTCTCCTGAGAAAAGGCTGGTTATGTCAGCTACATGTAATTTCCAAAGAACCTCCTGAGCAGAGAACTGACAGGTTTTCTGGACCCTGTAATCCAAGCCTATCCTTTCACCCTCTCCATTACGGCAATGGTTCAGTCTCTCTCTCTCTCTCTCTCTCTCTCTCTCTCTCTCTCTCTCTCTCTCTCTCTCTCTCTCTCTCTCTCTCTCTCCCCTTCCCCTGACCCCTCCAAATGAATGCAACAACTCAGCTTGGTGAAACTCAACATCCTGCTTAAGTCTAATAAAGATGCAAAGGAGCTGCACACCCCAAGACTGAGACCCCCATCACAGCACCCACTTGAGAGCCCACCCAGGAGAGGGGCTGCAGCATGGCGATACACTGGGGCATTCTGGGCTTCTGAAGCCAGTTAGCTTTATGCACAATGCCATGATAAGCATGCTAACAAGGGACATGAAAACCGTGCTCCAGGCTGCCCCCCACCACACTCCTCTCTATCACACCCCCTCTCATTTCTCTCTCTGTCCTGCCTGGCCTGTCAGGAGGCTGGCCCCTGGAAACTACAGCCAGGCTCCCTGCAGTCTGCCCCAAAACTGTGGCTGGGTTTGGCCAATGGGAAGTATGGGCAGAAGTCAGGGGGTGGGAGGAGAGAGATTGGGAGCTGGAAATGAGGCAGTGACTGGGGGTGCAAACCTCTTGGGGGAGTTCCCACTCCAGCTCTCAAGAACCCTCCTTATCCCTCCTGCCACCTCTGGACCCTTGAGCATGAGGCGGTGACCCACTCTTGACCTGATATCCCACGGGAAACTTTCCAAGTTAAATAAATTAATTCTCTTGGGGCTTCCAGCCCTCTGCTTCCTGCAGGGGTCCTGCTGGGGCCATGGAGTGCGTTATGAATTTACTTTTCAGTTCTGGCTGATTCAGGTAGGAGCCTAGCTGTATAATAGATACATCTCAGATATCTTAACTATGAGGAGTCTAGGCGGAGGGTGGATTAAGACATCACTTTCTGTCTGAGTCTTCTGGATGTTTGGGAAATATCTGCTTCATGGCCCAGCCTCCTGTTCTGTAAAGCAAAGGGTCTGCTCACATGCTGGATCCCTTCTCCTTGGGCTCTGGCTTCTCCTGTTGCTGCAGGATACTCACAGCCAGATTTCAGCCCCTGGAGGAAAAGAGATTACTCAGGGAAGGGCTGGGAGGTCCTGACCTGGCTCTGGGAGGATCTGAGAAGCATTGATCCTCATCATGATTTGGCTCAGTTTGTTACACTCCAGATATCTGCTGCTGCTTCATCCAACAAGTGCTTGCAAGTAAGCACTCCGGGATGTGCTGGGATTTCGAACTAGAGCTCATTGAAATATAAGCTTTCATGTGAATGTGGAGAGGCATCTACACCTCAGGTTCCCCGGTGCTGCCTGTATGGATCCATCTGAGAGCCCATAAAGACCAGTCAGAGCCTCCTTGAAGACCTGATCCCGTGCCTCTGACAGTAGGTTGCATACCTGACTACTCTCCGAGGAAGGCCCGTGATGCTGGTATTCAGGGCCACAACCGAGAACCACTGATGTAACTGTTACCTAGAATACATGGATCAAGTCCACATAAAGACTAAGTGCCAGTCTCTGGGGTGGCTCTGAGGTATAAGGTGAATCCTAGCAGGTCTAAGAGAAGGGTGACTGTGCGGGACCCCATGCAAGCCTGGGGATCCTAGGAAAGGGGGAAGCATTTCAGGCTGAGGGAACAAAGGAAGGGAGATGATGTGGGGTACAGAGGGAGGCTGGTGGCTTAAGAAGCAAAGGCAGGGTGACGCCAGACTGCAAAGCATTATGGGCATTTCCATTCCCTCTTGACCCCTCATCACCTCCAACCTGCCTTCCATACCAGGCCAACCTGGCTCCACATTTCTCTCTGGGAAGTTAGTGGGCACCAGTCACCCTGGGCATCGTTCTCTTTCTGTGGAGATATGCCTCATCAGCGAGTACAGTTTGGAGTGGGAGAGCTGGACCTCCCCCAGTCCCTCCAGAGGTCAGATGATAGGTTAGTACCGCTGCCGGTTTCTCGTAGAACCAGCATGGCTCCTCACAAGACACAGAAAACCCCAAGGATGGACTCAGCCATGCCCACTCCCTTCCAGCCTCTCTCCTCAGCTGTTTGACACTCTCTGACCTGATCTTTCCAGCTGCCTTCTTCACTGGGCACCTCTAGAGATCTTGAAGTTTTGCAGGAGTCTAGGCTGAGACGGGCAGCCAAAGTCCCACTGAGGTGTTTGAACTTTATCCTGCAGCCAAAACTGGGACAGCACCACTGAGCGGTGTCCAGGGGGCACCAGCCATTTTGTGGGATCTTGGGACTGGGAGAAAAGCACTCGGGATGACCCCCGTCTACTCCACGGGCTCCTGCTGATCCTCGAGTGAAGCGAGCCTCCCTCAGCATGGTAACTGCCCGCAGGCCAGGCACAATGCAGAGAAAGCGGTCTGGGTGGCCCGGCTGGATCAGAGAAACTACAGAGCAAGGACCACGTGGTGTGCGAGTGCGCAGCCTGAAAGCAGACAGTCTCTCATACAAGGTGGGGTGGGAGAACAGAACCTTGCTCTCAGAAGTAGATCCTCAGTGTAGACGGGGGTGGGGGAGTGGGGGGAGAGGGGCTGCTGGCCCAGCCTTGTGGAGGGAGAGTGGAAACCTAACAGGTTTTGTTGGCTGCGGCAGAAATGAAAAGATTGGGGCGCTGGCCCTGTAGCAGCTACAGCAGTAGTTCTCATTCTGTGGGTGGCATATCAGAGATTCTGCATACCAGATATTAACATTACAGTTCA
>JANBXA010000731.1:42872500-42942500 GCA_030556225.1 Cricetiscus sungorus | reverse complement strand
GTCTGCCCATCCCCCTGCCTCATCTACAGTTACTAAAGTTAGGTTAACAACCTGGGCAGGAAGTGGACACCACACAAATATATATATATATATATATTTCCAGTTAGCACTATTAATGTTCTTGGATCCAACAGCATAGTCTTTTCTAGATTTACTTGGAAATTATCAATATAACAAACAGGCAAGCAGCATTTGGTCACTGTGGAATGGACAGGCTGGGTTTGAGTAACCCCGGGAAGTTAATCCATCCCCCTCATCTAAACCTTTAAGCCACACCATTAACGGAAGCAGACAAGTACCTTAGGCTCCACTCAGTCAATTCACTCAAGTTCCTACTAGCTCTTCTCTAGTTCCTGCTTCCATGGCAACAGGCTCCTGCCCTGCCCTGAAGGGCAACGAATCTCTACCCAGACTGAGGCTTTTTCTAATGACACTTGTCAATAGTGTCACAGAGAAATGGTTAGTGTCTTACAAATCAGTTCACAGGCTACTAACAAAATGTGTGGCCAACAGCAAGTGACCGACCTTGTGTCCCGAGAAAGCCAAGCACGTCATTAGTGTCCAAGAAAATCCACACCCTTGACACTGTCCATCAAACCTCTTACTGAGTGTGGACTGCACCATCCCCTTCCTTTCCTTACCTGTCACCTACCCAAAGAAAAGGGCTACTGGCTGGCTCACTCCATGTGATTATTAATTAGACTACTCATTTCTCTGGACTCTAGAGCCTAGGGTAAAGTATGCTGGCTAGATCGATGTCAACTTGACACATACTATAGTTATCTGAGATGAGAAAATGCCTCCATAAGATCAGGCTGGGGCTTAACATATAGAGCATTTTCTTAATTGGTGATTGATGGAGGCGGGCCCAGCCCATTGTGGGTTGTGCCATCCCTGGGCTGGTGGTCTTAGGTTCTATAAGAAAGCAGGCTGAGCAAGCCATAGGGAGCAAGCCAGGAGGTAGCATCCTCCATGGTCTCTGCATCAGCTCCTGCCTCCAGGTTCCTGCAATGTTTGCGTTCCTGTCCTGACTTCCTTGGATGATGACAGGTGATAAGAAAGTGTAAGCCAAATAAACCCTTTCCTTCCCAACTTGCTTTTTGGTCACAGTGTTTTAGAGCAGTAATAGAAACCCTGACTAAGACAGAGAGTGTACCCTGTCTCACCAGTTTCCTGCTGAAAATAACACCCAGAGGCAGAGCTTCTGTCAATGGAACCTCCTTGCTGGTTTCCATTGGAGGGCCTGCTTTCTGTAACAGACTGCTTTTTCAGTGGTTCTGCTCTCTGATTCAGAAATACAAACACTACTTTAGAGACTTACTCCGCAATTCATCTTCTGATTTATCAGGGCCGAGAAGGTCAGCTTCCAGATTTTCTGTTCTAAATTGCTTATGAACAGTTTTTACAAACAGACTAAGGACTAGCTTTCAGCTGGACCACAACAAACTCAGAGCTGGGTGGGTCTCTCTCTCTCCCTCCCTTCCCTCCTATTAAAATGTAAACTGTCAGCAGTCCCCAAATTTCCCAAATCAATTATCTGTGAAAGACTACACAGGTGTTGGGGAGACATTAGAGTTATAAAAGTAAAAGGACAAATGATGTTTTCATGGGCCAGCTGCTCAGCTGATGTAGGCTAGGGAAACCGCTCCTTTGCTCTGAGACTCGATTAGTGAGTCAGTCGATTAACATCACGCCCTTGCTGCCAACAGACTGGCTGTGCTCTCCAGCCATGCTTGGTGAATCTCCACTTCTGAACCCCAGTCCTTTACTCAGCCTAAGCCTCGGTTGGTTTCCACCAGTCCTGGATCTGGGGCCCACCAGAGTTCCATTAAGGGAGCAGCTTCCCAGAGCCGCAGCATTTCCTCTGTATCCCTCACTGACCCAGCCCTAGCCCAGCCACGTGGCTGCTAATGGTGTGGCAGGCTGTCACTCTCAATGAGAAGTAGATATGAACAGGCAAAGCACGTGGTCCCCGAAGGGCCACATCCCCAAAGTCTGCTGGGCAGTTGTGGTGGCACCTTTCAAATAAGCAGCAGGTTACTGGAGAGGTAAGTGGTGTCCCCTTCGCCATATCCCACAACCACCAAACCAGACCCAGATTGCACACTCACCCAGCTCAGGGGTTTTCTGATAGCGGTGAGGTGTTGTGTACTTCATTGGGGGGAGGGCAGCCCGACTAAGCCCCCCACAGACAGTAGTTATTTTGATGGAGGCTTCCATGTCTGTCTTCACCTGTTAGTCTACCTCCCGCCCATGTTTGCTCACACATCCCTAGGACAGACAAACATAAACACCATGCATTTGGCCTGCTTTGTAGCCAGAGACAGCCAGCAGGCCTCCAGTGACAACTGAAAACATGTTTCATCCACTGGTTGGCATTCAACAATAACGGTGTGTTTTCTTTCTTCCCAACTAAGATAAACCCACAAATGAGTATATGTCTAAATCCTGGTTCTGACCACAGGGGAAAGCGCAGGACATTTGTGGGTCTTGAGATTCTCACATGAACTCAAGAAGGGGTTAACCTGGAAGAGTCTAAGGTTCTTCTGGCACCCCCGTTCTACAACGGGGAGGGGTGTTCTCCAACATTTTGGCAAATTGCACCTACCGCGATCGGTCTCATTCAGGACAACCTGAAACCAGACAGCCCATGGCCAGGCCGCCGGATGCTCACCTTCTCTACTGGTGTGTGCTCCTCATTGGCGACACTTGCTTTCCTTGATTCGTTTTTCGACCTGCTCAGCCTTCTGGACACTTTTTCTCTGAGGAGAGTGGCATATCCGATGTGTTCATAGATGGGATTGGTGGTCATTTTTGCAATGTACTCAGCAGCCTTGGTCTCTATGTAGAGTGTGATCAAGCCATCTGTCACCAGGTCGTGAATGGATTCGAACCTCTTCTCACCCACAAAGTGCTTCCCATCATGGAAGAGGCGGTAGTTTAAGGTCTGGTTCCCAAACCTGCCCACCAAAAGACAAAGGATCACAACAGTCAAGAGAACCATTGGGAAAGGACAACAGTAGCTTCCCGCATGCCCCACATGTCAGGCCTGGAGCGGGTGCCTGCATCTAATTATCTCAGAGGTCCTTTGAAATGTCTACTATTATTTTCCATATTTCAAGGTAGAAGCCACCTTGTCATAAAGAGCAGGGGCTCCCCGCTGGGGCCTGTGTGCCTGGAATGAGGCAGATACCAACCTGGGGCACACACTTGGGAACATCCCATTCTACATGTCACTCAGGATGTTATGTCATTCCATTCTCATTTGTGAAATTCAAAGCCCTGATTTATAACTATGCCACCCAGAAACTTCTTTAATGGGAAATAACAATTACCTCTGCAATGGATACCACTGCCACAGCCCTATAGTGTCCCTTATTGTCACATCTTTGACTGCTATCCCATCTCTACCATCCCAGTTAGTGCAGCAGAAGAGAAACGTCAGCCCAGTGCTGAGTGTACCATTAACACTGGCATCCCCCAGTCTCACCTGCATGACTACCTGTGCCCACTATGAGGTGCCAGGAGATAGGAAAACTCTGCCTACCCAGAGTTCTTAGGAGCTTTTGAAACATTCCCTCTTCATTGAGTCACTGAAGACACTCTGGATATCTCCAGTTGCAACTTGCCAAGCTTCCTTGTGAGGTCACACTATGGAGACTGTGTGTTAAACACACACCCTTCACGGGCTGGCCTGGGAAGGATTTCCATTGCGTCCCATCCATTTCTTGCTATGGAGGAAGCTCTAGTCAATTTCCAAGAGTCCACAGTAGGACTACGTGAGGAGGAAACAGCCTGGGGTTTACAAGTGACACCTGTAGTGTCTTAGCAACTGTGCTGCTGGTCAATCTCAGGAGAAGCTGGCCCTATTGGCTTCCTGGCATGCATAACAGAGTCATCATGGTGAGTTTGGGGTCAATGTGGTCCCTGAGAATTCACGGACGATGGGCTGCACGTCTGTGAAGCAGGTCTGTGACAATCTGCATGTCTGTAGTCAGGAAAACAGACCTTTAACCTCTAGCCCGCAGCTGGTATTTGGAGACAGTAGAATGTGAAGTAACCAGATCAGGGGTGACTGACTGTGAAAACTAAGTGTCTGGGATGAGAGGCAGGTCCCAGAGATGGACAGTGACGGTGGCTGTAAAGCATAGCTGATGTGTCTGATGCCACTGTCCTGCACACTTATACCTGTGGAGATGGTCCATTTTATGTGTGTGCATTTCACTGTTGGAGGGAACTGAGCAGTCCCTGGATGTGTGAAGTCCTGAGTGAATGTATATTGTTGACATGGGCACAGCCATGCCAAGAAAACCCGTAGCTTCACACTCATTGAGAAGTTGGCAAAATAGTCCCTGGGGATGCTCAAAGGGCAATAGCAAAGCCTTCCTTGGGTCTCAACTTGAATATTGACATTGTGCCCAGAAAATCTCCACCATAGCTTTCTCTCCCTAGATGTTTACAGCCTGAAGAGTGCTCCAACACTGAGACTGCTCTTACTGAAACAAGCTGACTCTGCTCCTTATTTAGCTGTAAACCATAGACCCTGCCTCCTCGCTCAGCTGTATGCAATAACCTCAACTCCCTAGTCAACACTGTCTGATAAATGTGCTCTCTACTGGGGTGCTACAGTTTCTCCACTAGATAGCTCAGTGCATCTGCTGTCAGCTTTTCTGTGTATCTGTTTTTATTGTTTCAGCATTTCAGTCAGGTCTGTCCCAGGAGCATATTACAGTTTTTAAAAACTGGGAAATCATAAAAGCCACTTTCACAAACTATGAGTGAAATGCAGCTCACCTTAGGGCTAGTGTGTAACATCCCGGCTGCCGCTGGCTTTCTCGAAGGATGTAGGCACCCTCCACGCCTCCAAGAAGCTCGTCAGCCTGTTCCCGGGAGATGATCCCATGAAACCTGGAGGGACAAGGCAGTCACTGCTCTGAACAGACCATGTACAAAGTAGGTACTATGAGGACTAGGCTGAAAAGGATGGTCACTAGGTCCCTAACATCCGTCTTCATTCCTATGGAATGAAGAGGGGTGTCTATGTCTTGGAACTATCTCCCTGTCTTCCCCCAGAGTCCCAAACACAGGGAAACACACAGCCCACCTGGCTCTCTGCTACTGTCTTTGCTCTCGGGCTGAAAATGAAAATCCAAATGAAAGCCAGGTTACAGCTCCTTTCAAACCATGGGGAATAACAGAGAGCAATTACCAATTTAGCTTTCAGCTCGAACACAGAGAACCATGGATTATCCTGATTGCAAATGAACACTTATTGATTAGCAACCTGCTTGCTTCTGGTGCTGGGCATCATTAATTTCAGAGGTTGAATCATGGGAGAGAAGGGCTGGCTAGAAGCCATCTTCTTCCAGCCTTTTACATTTGAGAATAATTGTTTAGGTGAGTGCTTGGGAAAAGAACCCACTTTTCTGTTTCAATGATCATGTTTGTCTTCTTTTTCTCCGTTACAAAATGAACACACACACACACACACACACATACACACACACCACGGAGGGGACTTCTGGCATGTCGGACACTGCATTGACCTTCTAAGGCAGTTGTGGGACGCCTAGGACTGGGGAGGTTGCAGACAGGTGGCTGGGTGCAGCCATTTGTGCTTCTACTTTTAAGATGAAGGCTCACAGCCATCACTAGCAATTCATTGGGTTGTTTCCTTTTGTTTGTTTTGAGACAGTCTCTCTATTATGGAGCCCTGGCTGTACTGGAACGCAGTATGCAGACCAGGGTAGCCTCGAACTCACAGATATACCTGCCCCTGCCTTCTCCTGAGGGCACCATCATGCCCAGGTTTTTCTTCTTTTCTGTCATCACTTGCAATTCTGTATCTAAGATGAAGGGGCTTGAATATGAAAAAAAGGGACTTTAGGGCGAGGGATAAATACCTCTTTCCAGAATTACCAAATGCTAAGAAAACTTTGGGGGAATAATCATACAAGAGTTTCCTGAACATTAAAAACAACAATAACAACAACAAAAAACAAACAACCTCCCCTTTTTTAAAAATTCCCTCCCACCAAGAATACAAAGATTAGACTGGAGTACAAGTATGATAGAGGGGCGTGTGTGTGTGTGTGTGTGTGTGTGTGTGTGTGTGTGTGTGTGTTAGTGTGTGTACACGCACGCGCATGCATGCATATGTGTGTGAATGGAAGAGTGTCTCTCTCTCTTTCTCTTACACACTCTCTCTGTGTGTTCCTAATTTTCTTTTTCGATATTTCTTTTTATCTGCAATACTGAGCTCTTCCAGTTGATGTTCTGGTCCTAGGGCAGCAAAGAAGCCAGAAGCATCAATGGTCCAGCATTAAAAACTCAGCTCTTAGATCAAGGCAAGGATAGCTTGTGGGAAAGGGGGCTTATGTTCTGCCAAGTTTTGGCTTTGAATCTTAGGAACCAGTGCTTAGAGCACTGCCTTTGGGGTCACTGGAGACAAGTGCTGATATGTAAGAGTAACCCAGGCAGGAGGGCTGGCAGTGGCCTTGATGAAGAGCTCTGAGAGCAACAGTGGAGGTGACATAGGGATGGGACATGGGGCTATGAAGAACAGGGGTCACAGGAAAGATTCTTACCAGTAAAAAGGATAAAAGCTGGTTCCAGAGGAGGTTTGGGCATGGGATGTCTAGGATGTGCCAGCAGGTGCCTTGGTTTGGCAGAAGTAACGCAGTGGGCTTAGGTGCTCACTACAGAGGGCACAGGGACCCGGTGACCTGTCCTGATTACTCCTGCAGGAGAGGGGAGGAGGGCTGCGAGTGCTCCAGTCTGAAAGCAGCAGAACAGCTAAGTACTAGCTTCCTTGAACTAGTGATGGTCAGAGGGTAAAGGTGGGTATCAGGCACCAAGTTCAATTGTCCAAAAGAAGGAAGTTACTGTTCTGTGCAGCAGAAAACGGTCTGTGATTTAGGCATGGTTTAAAAAGTCAGAATAGCTGGATAAAGTTAAAAGGGTAACAGTGGTTCGCTTTCATGGGGTGGGTAGACTTGTGGGTATTTCCCACCATCTATTCTTCTATGTTTCATTTGCCCAACGTTAGTAGGTATTAAGAATTAAAAAATGAAAACGGTAGGGGCTGGAGAGATGGTTCAGCAGTTAAGAGCACTTGCTGCTTTTCTGCAGGACCCAGCACCCGCATGGCAGCTCACAACCTTCTGTCACTCCTTCCAGGGCAACTGATGCCCTCTTCTGGCCTGTGCAGGCGCCAAGCTCACACTTGACACACAGACACATACAGACAAACCACACAGACTCTTAAAAATCAAAAGAAAGAAAGTGATGGCGCACAGTGGGAACATTCAGAGTTGAAATGTTGATAGTACAAATGACGGGAAAGTTTAAGCAATACAGAAACAAATAGTCTGCTTCCCCAGAGATGCCCACTGTCACTCATCATGGGGACTTCCTGCCTGAGCAGTTCACAGATATGCTGCCTCAGGGGCATGCACATTGCTTTTGGAGTAGATGGGAAAGAGAACTTCATTTTTTAAGAGCAAGAGGAGCAGAACCTCGAACGTTTTACATCAATTCTCCTCCAATATCAATGTCCTTTGTGATTAAGAAAACACTTCTTTGCTTTCCTGCCTCCTGTTGCTTACAGGGTTTGGCTGATTGGAAGGCAAAATAGAAAAGATTATTCTAGCAAGACTTTTGTGTTAAAAAGAAAACACATAATAAATAATGCACCTGTGAGATTCAGGCACAAAACTGTATGTGGTAGCGTGGTCTGTTTGCTTTCTCTTAAAATAATTGTGCAGTTTGCAAGTCAGTTGTCCAAGTCAGATGGGGAATCACAATCATGAGACAACACAGTCTAGCTGTCAAAGGTGGGGTGGGAGGGGGGAGAGAGGGGGAGGCCTACATTCCTGGGTGGGTACTTGAGAGGACCTGGCTGGCTGAAGGCTCAGAGTCTGATAACAAAGGGTCCAGGATGCAGCTGTGTCCCCTGGGAAAGACCTCTGACCTAGGATGACCAAATGGTCCATTAATCATGAAGTTGAGGCTCTTCTGGGGGTGGGGATGGTCTTGCATTGGCCAAAAGAGCACAGGAGGTAGACTCGAAAGAGGTTTGGCCTCATCACAGCTCTAGGTTGACCTTAAGAAGAGGTGACTTATGTACCCCCCCCCCTGGACCATTCCATGGCCCTCTCTCTCTAAGGTGTTCTATACCTTATAGTCTCAGACTGTAAATGACTTTGCTAGTCATGGTGTTTGCTTTGTACTAGATCCTAAGTAAGTAAAACAAACAAACAAACAAATAATCTAGAGCTAGAGTTAAAGGAAAATTGTGGCTGGGGTGGAAGGAGGGTCTTCAGGCAATCTGGCTGATACACACAAGTCTAGAGAATGACCTTTTTGGTTTTCTGACACTGCAGGGAAACAGGATGCTTTTCCTGACCACTGTGCTATGAGGTTCATGACAGCACAGGAATTCAGCTGTGGCGTATGGTCGTCAGCACTAAAGTTTTTGTATGGCATCAGGGTAGACAGTGAGATGAATGCTGACAGTGAGCCGATGGACAGCCTTCCATTTCAAACACTGGCCAGGCACCCAGAAGCAGGTTCGGAGTAGAGACTACAACACTTTACTACCTTAGTGGGAACCAGACACCAGGGTGTGGGAAGGCAACTCAACACAAAGGTGTCTGATTGCGTTTATTATTCTTACTAAACTCTTACACAATGAACACATGATGAAGACCATGTTAGGGAATATTTAATAGTTGATATTTGAATGACATATGAAGTGACTACTTATTAAATTGTTAGAACACAGAATAGTGTAATACGTACTCTCGTCCATAATATTTTGGTCTGTTTTCCACCTATATTAAAAAGAAGAAAAATGTTAAGAATGTCTTTGAATTCAAATAATTCAGATAAAAATGTGATTCATAAAAAGAGCTAGTGCCCCAGTTGTAATTTTATTATATATTCATTCACCAAATCAGAGATGCATGAAACTTTGGAATTAATCAACACATCCTAATGAATAGGAACAATCCAGAACCGTTACATTAGGCTTATTTCCCATCCAAACCAAATGATCCCAATAAACAATTTTCAAAAAGATAACAGTTCCCCCCAAAGGAAACAAAAGTGTTGCTTATTTTTAAGAGCAATGGATTTATAAAGATATTTTAACTTCATTCCAAAAGACAAGACAGATAACTTCTAGCATGAATAAAACATAAGCATTTATTTCAATCTTCATTTAATTGTTTTGTTTTGTACTTATAAATAAACAAGGGTTTGCACCTGGATAAAACATAAAGCAAATATCATTTGGTTTCTTCACAAATAAAATAGGGATTCTTCTTTATTTTTCAACAAATGCCTAGTAATGGGCCACAACTTATTTAATACCAGAGGCACAGCACATGGAGGGTGAGACTGAGATGAATACATCCTATTTGATCACACATGTCATCTGTCATATAAGAACTTTGCTTTCTGTTACTCACAGCATTGGCTTGGTATGAGATAAGCACAGATTTTCACATTTGGCTCTTGGTCCTGCTTTAATTCTTGGGACACTCCAAATACAGTTGGACCACATGAATCAGTCTTATTGACAGTTGAACATTTGGGAGCAAATGTGTGTCTGTTCACTGGTGTAGGATATGAGTCTGGCAGATTTTTCTGTCTATAGTCAGTTTGTCTACAGCCAAATAGACTGTTCTCCCAGTGAGGCTCACAGATAGGCACAACAGTTGGATTTCCAGGTACCAGGAAGGTTCCTGGTGTAGCTCTATCTCCCCTATATCCCAACAGGGGCCATAAGATAGCAGACGACGTGCAGAAAGTTCAGAAGGGAGATCCAGGGCTCTGCAAATCTACCTAAGACAAACCCAGCTCATACACAGCTAATCATCTACACACTTCCAAACATGTGCTCTCTCTTCTGTGCATTTCACACCTGAAAAGCACTCATTCAAAAAGCTGCTGTACGTCTTGATCTTTGAGGTGTGACATCTGCTCCATGTTTTTGTGAAGAAATGTTTAAATGGTATAATCAACCAAAGCACAGAGCTTGTAAAGAGGCCTCCTCTTAGCAGGCGTCTTTTCTATAAATGCTGCATTCTATTGTCACTTGACACATCAGAAACTTTTAAAATATGAGCTGAACGTTGTTACTGATATCACTGGCTTTTGAAGTTCTTATTTATGTCATACTACTGAAATTCAATTGCCACATCAGTGTGCCATAGAGACAATTTAGATCTAGAAAAGCTACTGTGCATCGGCAGTGCATGATGGCAAATCTCTTTCTATTCTTAGAGAAGGAATGTTCCAAAATTAGAAATGGTTCATTCTCAAGAAGGGAAAAGTTTCCACTGTGATCTTTTTGGCTAATCTTTAACACAAGGTAGAAAATCTGAGCATAACTTTTAGCCCTGTTCCATTCCCTACCCTCATTTCTCCCCCAGGAGATGAGTAATCAATCTCCTCACGTGGACAGCAGGGTAGGTAAGGCTAACTCCTAACTCCCGGAATGTAGGTAAGAGGTCAATAGCTGTTCAATCTAATTGATTCTTAATAAGGCAGCAATCACCTTCGGTTCACTCATCACTTAACAAAATACACAGTACATGTATTGGGTTTAGGGCTTAGCCCTGCCATTGTTCTCACAGTGATGGCCGAGCAAATATGGGGGGGGGGGTCATAGCTGTGAAATGCTCCTGGGGTTCTCTGCTCACAGCATGTGAGAATCACAAGGAGAAATCTAGCACAGACTATCAAATAGGGAAATCTGAAAGTCTCCCACGTAAGATCTTTCCCAGAGGAGACTTGGACTCAAGGGAGGGACAATTTCTTTCGTGTGAAGATACTAGAACACGAACCAGGGACATGGTGCCAGGAAGAGGCTCCAAATGTCGCCAGAGAGGTATGGTAAAAATATCACTCCACCTTTGTCCAAATTCAAATGCAGGTAGCATCCTGGTGTTCCTCGTTCTCTCTTCCTTGGGGAGTTTACGCAGGGAGAGAGGAAAGACGGACGCAAGAGAGAGGTCACACAGGTCACACTGCAAAGCTGTTGTGATGATAATCTAATCCAATCTTTCCCCTTGCCCTTTCTATAGCTCTTACAAATATACATGTAGTATATTGAGTATAATCTATATTATATATAACATATCATATATATGAACATACACACACATATATGCATTTGTAATTACTAGTGATAAAGAGAAAATGGCTGAGGTTAAAAACCATCTTTTTTCCTTTTCTAAGAGTCCATGCTCCAGTGAGCCTTAAACCAGCCCAGTTAAAGGACCCTAGAAAGACAAGATGGATGATAGTGGATCCTTGAATCTGAACATAACATTGCCATCTTAGTATCAAGGTTGAAAGGGACAGAGTCCTGTCCAGCAAGACTGCTAACCTCTACACTGTGGACCAGAAAAACCCAATATACTCTCTCCCCAGGCACAGCTCCCCTAGCCATGAGATTCAGATTCTCTCTCTCTCTCTCTCTCTCCCTCTCTCTCTCTCTCTCTCTCCCTCCCTCCCTTCCTTCCTCTCTCCTTCCCTCCCTCCCTCTGTCTCTCTCTCCTCTCTCTCCTCTCTCTCTCTGTCTTTCTCTCTTCCTCTGTCCTTCCCTCCCTCCCCCTCTCTCTCTCCCTCTCTCTCTCTCTCTCTCTCTGTGTGTCTGTCTCTTTCCCCTCTCATATATGTGTGTTTATAGTGCATATGCATGTGTGCATGCCATGTGTGCAGTCCTATAGGAACATAGGGAGGCCAGAGGACACTGGGTGACAAGTTCTACCATTCTCTGCCTTATTCTTTGAGAGAAAGTCTCTCACTCACTGAACCCGCAGGGTTTTTTTTTTTTTTGCTTATTTTGTATTCTTGCTGAAAGGGAACCTTCCCATGCCCGTACTGGAAGTCCTCAAATTCAAGAAATGTACCTATCTCCCCCCTCCTCCCCACAAAGTGCTGGCCGGACACTATGTGCCATGGCGTGCATCTTTCTGAGTATTTCCCGGGGCAGCAGTCACGTCTTTCCTACTCTTCATTCCATTCTCAGGACACTCCATGTCTGGCACCGGGCGGAGATGTCATGAAGATGTCATGCATGAGTCTGAGCCTCATGCAACCCTACAAAATGAGTTAGGCAGGAAGAGCCTACACTCAGGTGGCAAAAAGTACCAATTTATTGCTAAAGCATCCTAAAATATTAAGTTTCTAAATGTTGCTAAAATTCTCCTGAATAACCGATGAACACTGTAGTAAGAATTTTGTATAATATGAAACATTGCAGGACTAATTTTCTAATGGTCTAACACTCGGTAGAGTAATGCACATGTATGCCTCTGTGAGGTATAGAGATACACAGACTGGGGATGTCACTACCCTTTTCCACTAAGCAGACACTGTAATAAAAATAAACAATGAAATACTGTTGTCAAGGATATGAATGTCACCTGCTAAGTGGAACAGAGTTGGCGGGACCCTCAGCTGTGGCCAAGCTTATTCAACACTAACTATAGTTCCTCAGGGGGAAGGGAGGGGAGTGTTCTCTATTTTTAAAATCAGGCCAATCAGGGCAACACAGAGCTCTGGAAGAAGCCACCTTCCAAGGCTGGCACCCTCCTACTCAAAGTATCATGAAAAAGAGTGTCACCAAGTCATCAGGACCAGAGCCTTAACTTCACCCTGGAGTTTGAGTCTGCACCTCAAAGAGGAGTCATAAAAGTCTAGTTCTTGTACTAGGCATCCAAGAATGTGGTACGGCAGGCTGTTAGCTGAGGGAAGGTAATGGCTAGATGGCTAGGAAGCCATTGTAGGTTAGTGTCCACAGAGCAAAGAGCTCTGTGCTCAGCAGATGTCTACAGAAGGAGGGAAAGAAAATGGAGGCTGGTCTCTTCTCACAGTGAATCTACCTGCTGCACGACCCTGAGAGGTTATTAAAGTTCTTTGCATCTGGTTTTCTTCAGTCTTTAATAATATTGGTGCTATCGAGACATGCTGTTTCAATACGACAGTGTCAGAGTGCAGATGAGGCATTGCCTATAAATACGGTAAGACTTGGAACAGTCCAGGCGATGGTCTCACATTGCTGAATGCTGCTACATACTCTGTGTTGTTTTCTACGTGTTATCTCATTAAGTTCTCCATACACAAGGAGGTGAGTGAGGACTCAGAGCTAGCACCAGCCTCTGCCTGACACCCTGGATCCCAGAGCCTCTCTGCTGTTCCAGCAAAGACAAAAAAAGTTCAAGGCCTTGGTTGGCTCTCAAAATGCTTCCCTTTAGCTAATTTGCTCATCTGGAGGACTCTGGGTTTCTCTTTGCTGGGGATGAACACCTTTAAACCTCTCCCCCAGTGATCTGAGTCCTGTCAGCCAGTTGGACAAGAATTCCGATAAATTTGTCTCAACATCCTCTTGCATCCTTTTCCTGTGGTTTAGAATTACATTTCTATTCAAACTACCAGGTTTATGCCTCAACTTATTTTGCCAATTTTAAGGAAGACTTTTCAGCCACTTGCAAAGCCTGGACGAGCGTTCTGTGACAGCTGCGCTGTGAGAGACAGGGGGTATAACCCTTAAATGAGTTTCTTTGTAGCTGGATTATTGTTGCTTAGATAAACACACATTCTTTTATATTCAGCACAAAGACATTTAAAGAATATCACTGAGTCTTCTGTAAACAAGGTTTCCAATTATTGGGGGGGAAACAAAGCTTTTCTAATCCCTCAGCAGCTGGTATACATTAAGTTTATACTTAACAGAAATAATTTAAAAACCTAATTTAGAAACCTCTTGCACAAGGCAGCCAGACTGCAGGGTTCTCTGAGATACGTATCAAATGTGGGAAAAATAGCTTTGAAGGGAGATTAGAACTGGGGTGATCCCATCCACAAAAACTAAGGATGGTTAATGCCTTTCTAATTAGAAACCAAAGGTCTCTGCTGAAAAAGAATTAGAAGCCCAGTAATATTCACTCTTATGATTCAAATTGCCTGGTATAGAGTGAAAACTGAGCACATCCAAAGCCCCCATTTCTTTCTAGAACCCAGTCTTACTTTCCTCAGGACATCTCTCTAAGCCTTCTGAACCTGTAGTTGAGTCCTGAGAGGTGACACCCTCCTTTCTTTAACACCCGTGTTAAAACCATCTACTGTCTGGGGCTGAAGAAATGGCACTGAGGTTAAGAGCATTAGCTGTTTTTGCAGGGGACCTACAGTTGTACAGGATGGATGACAGCTCTGGTTCTAGGGGGCTCTGATGCCCTCTGCTGGCCTCCAAGGGAACTACACATATGTGGTGCACATGCGTGCCCGGAGGCAAAACTCTAGAACACATGAAATAAAGATAAACCTTAATAACAGATAAAACAAACAAACAAAACTGTCCAGACTTTCTTTGCTCAAGTTTAACAGTCACTGTAGCTCTGCTTATTCTGTGAGCACAAGGTCAGGCAGTGTCAGGGCTGCGTGAAACAGTTAATGTGAACCAAATCAGCTGCCTTCATTTGCTCTGCTTTCTGCCTTTAACTTGTCTTCTTAGATTTTCCTAGGAATTTGATTTAAAATTACTTATATAGAAAAAGACCCTTTTTTTATATATATATAAAACACTTTTTTCCTAGACCCGTAGTTCCCAGTGGTGACAGAGATGACCTGGTAAAGGGTAAAACGAAAATAAAAATCCAGGATTTACTCATGGATAGAAACTTGATCTTAATACATCCAACCCTGCGCCTCCCCCCCCCCCCTTCAGATTACGCTTCTTGCCTGGGTCTTCATCTCAAAAGGGAACTCAGACTGCTCTCTAGAGAACAAGGATTGGTCACGGGAAAGCTATCTCGACCCCTTGATTGCATGTTCTTCCCCAACCTAAACAACCCTGTTCCCTTAGCCCTTCTAAAAAGGCTCCACTCCAGGCCTTAGTTCGTCCCCTCGCTCCCCTGAACTTCTTCACATTCTCCACACCCCCCCCAAACCCTAGGAGCCTGAACTACTGAATAGATAGATGCTGGGGGTGACACAGGGGAGTTTAGGGCCGGCCCGAGAGCACACTTGCTTAAGTTCTCTCCTCTCAGTGAATTCTTTCCTTCAAAGCTTAATGCATGCACAAAGAGAGACACGGGAGGGCTGGTGGAGCTTAGGGTGCTGTAGAAATGAAGATTTGTTCAGTAAGTGTTAATCTCTTTTGCATATACAGTCTATTCTGGAGGGGATTTAGACAAGACCCTGCAACTCCTGCTCAATGAAAATTTAATTCTGAAGATAAACTCACTGTGTATCTATTATGTTCTGTATGCACATTTGTGATTTATATTTTAAGACAGCTATCTCTTTATCTGTCTGTCTCTGTGTGCATGTCTATCTCTGTTTTTCTCTCTCTCTTTTTGTAGACCCTGCCAAGATCAAGTCTTTCCCTTGGGGATTATACTGCTCTTTGAGAATTCATGTTCCTGTGAGTTCTTCATGCCTCCAGAGTGCTTTCACACCCTTTTCCACCAGGCTGGTGGGCTGTGTGTCTTTGCATCTTTCTCAGAGGGCAGGAAGCTGCAGCTCAGGGTGGGTACCACTTTGCTCTAGTAGCCCAAGAGAGCCAAGACCTGATTTCAGGTCTGGCACTCATTTCTCTGCCTCACAATAATTCTCTAAAATCCAGAAGCTTGTTCTGTTTTCAAAAAATGTTCAATACACTGCTTCTAGAGTAGGCATCCCCCCAAGAACTCCCCAGCAGAGTAATAAATAAAACAGTAAGAGCATTTACTAATGCGTGTCCTTACTTCAGATCTCTCTGGATTACACAGTAGACTCCTGAGCTGGCCTATGTGCTGTCAGCAGCTTTGACACTGAGCCTGTCTCCCATCTGTCAGGGTTCAGCACCCCCAGAGAGCAGCTCTGCTTGGCTTTCTCAATGCCTTTGTGTGAAACTTCTCATAAATTTGGATGGATATATGAAAGGTTCGAGGGTACTCACAGCAGGCATGTGCACACTTCCCGACATTCCATAGCACGTCGAAGCTTATCTATGTATCTATTTGTTCATCCCGTATTGCCCATCAGTCCAACTTTCGAAACCATGGACTTCAAAGTGGAGGACTTCACACTCCTCCCTTCAAACATTAAAATGCAAACCACTAGCCAGCTTCAGTCGCTACTAGACTGTTGATAGAGATGACCCCAGCTTTGTTAACGGTAAACCGTGTAAACTGAAGCCAGTACGGTTTATATGTCCAGGAAGTGTTTCAAATGACAACACCACCCAGACTTTCAGCCCCCACCAAGCTGCACTGATGGCTTTTGCTAGCAGGCTGTCGTCAGGAGGTAAGGGACAGCAGTGCTGAACTTTCTGCCAATGTGCATGCTAAACACAAAGGGCAGGCTGTTCCTTCACATAGCCGGGGTGAAGTCCTTCCTTCCGCCATCACTGTGTTTGGGATGGCGCAAGAATTCCGTGCACAGCTGCCAGGCCTGCCTCTAGTCTAACTGCTTTACATGTACCAACTCACCCTTCAGAGTTAACGCTGCTCTTCAGTTAGTGGTCAGCGAAGTTCTCTGGGCAAGAGTTGGACTGGAAAGAGTTTAGGCTTTGGGACCCATATAGTCTCTGCCTCAAGGACTCAGCGGTTAGGGTTAGGGTTAGGGTTAGGGTTAGGGTTAGGGTTAGGGTTAGGGTTAGGGTTAGGGTTAGGGTTAGGGTTAGGGTTAGGGTTAGCGAATGAACATTGCTATATTCTGATGAAACAAAACAATTCCATGGATTTTTGTGGGTCAACCTCTCCACCAAGCTAACAAAGGTGGGTGTCCCATTATCGAAAATCTTACACTTAGCACAGAACATAAAACTTTCCATTCTTCCTAGGCCTTTCTAGATAATGATGGACCAAGTCATCTGTTTGTGTGCAGGTCTCTCCGTTTGCTGCACTGAGTGGGAGATATCTTTAATTTTTAAGCAAGATATGCTGAGTCAACTTAAATCCCTATGCACTAAGGCAGAAAGTGGCTGAATTATATATGTAAGCGGTGGAGATTACAGAAACACAAATGAGCCTTTTAAGTATCCTTAGAGGAAGGTATTGAAGACACAGCATTCAGCCTGTTCTTGAGAACCCATGGAACCTTAAGGACAACAACTGAGCAAAAGAATACCTAGGGAGTGTAATTAAATGCTTGGTAGAAATAGCCATGGAGACACTGGAACAATTCATCACACAATCGATGTGTAATTACCGAACAGGACACAAGGTGCTGGGTGCCAACCAATATGCCTTTGTGATGCTTTTCCTAGGCTATTTAATTTCCTTCCATGGGAGATAGGGAGATGACAGTGGCTATGTAAATAAGAAGGAAGGAAGAGATACCATCTCCAAAGTGAAACTTGCTGCTCTGTCCAACAAGACCTGGAGAAACGGTGTACTTAGATCTAACGTCAAGCAGGACTGAGACTGTGCCTACCAATGGCTCAGCCAACATGATGCTGGAGACGAGGGAGAAGTGCCAGCTAAGGCAAGGGTGCGATTCTGGAGTATCAGTTAGGGACTGGCTTTCATTACCAAAACAGTCACGTAAATCATAGATTAGGAGCTGCTCATTAAGCACCAAGTGAAGGAGTTAGGATCTTGGGGAATGGGAAAGCCAGTCACGGTATTCCTGGCACAGTCATGAGGAATGTGTTATTTTTATTAAGGCAAGGGTTTTCTCAGAGCAGAAAGAAATCTAGCAAGGATGTTTTATGCATAGTCACTGATAAAGAAACTATGTGAACGATCCTGAAAGAGGTGGGGTTCATAACAGGATACTTAAAATATGAATAAACATGAGTATGAATCATTAGACCTGAACTTGAAAAATTCTGTTAACTTTAACACAAAACAGTATCGGTGGTGTGTGTAAGAACAGGTTGGGGGCTGAGTCAGGTACTGACCACACACCATATCCATACACAGATTCCTAGCTGGTCTCTAAAACACGAGAAAGCTAGACCATGCAAAAACGAAAGGCAAGACACTTTTAAAGGGTGGAAATAACGTGTAGGAAGAAAGACACAGAGCAGAAACAAAGAGGATGTTTGGATGTCTACTTTGAGACCCATGAGAAATCTATCATATGGATGGTCTGCCTGTATCAGGAGACCAAATACTCTTGATTCCTGTGTAGTTAGGACATAGGATGGGTGTAGGATAGAAAGCAGAACAAAGCAAGAATAGTCCTACATTCGAGAAGGGAGGCTGACCTCCGTCTCCAGCTTCTCATTAAGCAGGTCCCTGCCAGAACAGGGACTATGCACTTCTGGTAGGTTCCCAGGTAATGCCCTCCCCTGGCCCCAGAAGCATGGTCTGAGGACTGTGGACTGTCTCGTACAAATGTGGTCTCAACTCTCCTATGCTATCTGTTCCCATGGGAGTGTCACAGGGGACAAGGATAGAAGAAATCATCGGGCCAGGGCACAGGAAGTGTCTTCCACTGCAGCAGAAAACTGACTAGAAACCAACAATCAGGTCATATTTAGGGTCATCCATTAGAGTTGGGACTGACTAAAATTGCACCATCCACATTTTTTCTGATGGGAAACTGAGTTGAGATTTGAAATTAGTTTTTAAGCAGTAGGACACTTGGCTAGCTAGACCACATTCCCCCAAACAGGGCTCATGGGGGCGAAGGTGCAACCTGCATTACTGAGCGCTACTTACTTCTCTGTTAGTTTTATCAGGAGAGCAAATTCTGGAACCCTGCCTTCAAAACCGCAGCAGTGCTGTGTTCTCACCGCCCTGACTTCTTCCCCACAGCCCTCTTCCATCTCCCAGCTACAGCACGCTCTGAAGTAGGAGCTGCTGTCTGTCTGTCTGTGTGCTGGGGGTGTGGCACACTTGATTGCTGCTGGTATCATTTACCCATGTATGTAGTAACTAACCTACTCTCTGCACAAAGGCATCAATCCATTCACCAGGGCGGTGCCCTATGGCCCAGTTTCTGTGCCCACTTGTCAGGCTGTTGCAGTTGGAGGGGGCATTCAAACCACAGGAGCAGCCTGAAGTTGCCTTTCCCAAAACAGAGTCTTCGCAGTGTGCCTCGCTCGGGGTGTTGTCACTCCTGCCTCATGATGGGGGATGGGAGTGGCTCATGCTGCCCAGGCTAGGCAGCGGTGGAAGACACAGGCTGGGGTACGTGATGGTCAGTTGCTCTTTTTTTTGTCCAGAACAGTGAAATGCACCATGCTACTGTGATTGTATGAGAGTGGGATACACATACCCCAGATGGATTTTGAGAGACTGAAATCACACGTGGGGTTAAAGAATCTTCAGGAAACTTTGACCATTATCAGTTGCTGAGCTAGGGTCCCTTCATTTTCCTCAGCCCACTTTGAGCTTATTTTAGGTGTGGCTACACTGCTTTCTGCTCCCTGCTGGGTCTCCATCCTGCTTCTGCCTCTGTGTCACTTGGCTCTGAGTTTCAGAGCTGTACAGCAGCTGGGCCTCCAGGACTCAGGTCTGCCTTTTGTGAGTTCACCTCATATGACTGTGTATCTCTCAGATGCACCCGAGGGTCTGTATTAACTTAGAAGGTGTCGTCCAAAGGAAGTGAACTCTTCTTGTTTGGAGGGGGGGGTATATGCACTTGGAGAGATCAAATTGCTTTTATTAAGAACTTTTTGTTTAAAAATAAACACAAGGGGCTACAGACACAGCTTAGTTGATAGTGTTTTGTTTTTTTTTTTTTTTTTCCCCAGGGTCTGGCTATGTAGCCCCCTGGCCTAGAACTTTGCTACTGGAATTTAAAGGTGTGGATAGCCATGCCTGGTGAATTGGTAGAGTTCTTGCCCTAGCATGCATGGAGCTGTGGGTTTGATACCCAACAATGCATACACAGAGCATGGTGGCACGTATCAGTAAGTAATCCCATGACTCAGGAGGTGGCCGCCTGAGGATGAAGAACAGAAATTGGATGCTCAAGTCTTTCTCAGTGATTCAGGGAATTCTAACAGGCACAGGGTTTCATGAAAGCCAAGGAAGCCAAAAAGAAAGGAGGAACACATACTAAAATCGTTATCTTTGTGAAGAAAAGAGCTCATGTGTCAATTCTTCTGCCAGACTACAGTCAGTCTGAGACCAAAGCAAGTCTGACTAAGGACAAAATAATGTGAAGAAAGGCTGACTGTGTTAGCGAGTGAGATGAAAGACTAGGCAGACAGCTGATGGGAAAGCCCTTTGTTCTTGGTTGTGTCAATAGTAAGAGGGAAGAAAGAGACCGGTGCAGAAAGCCCGGGATGAAAGGCACGGAAATGCTTCTACCAGGGAAGCAATTGCCTTCTGATCAGTACACATAACGCCAATTAAAGAGCAACACGATTGATTTTTGTTCCTGGCTTGTTGAATCAATCTCACGACTTAAGAGCTGTCCCAGCTCTGGGTATCTTGCATCTGTAGAGTGTTGCAGCCTCCCAGAATGCACTTTGTTTTAAAACATTTATTTTCAGTGATTAACATGGAAAACAGGAAAAACGATGGGATAACAGAAAAATACTCTGAGTTACTAAAAACTGTGAGGTCAAACTGATGAGTCCATTGAGAAGGATTTGGCCAGTCCTTAAGACTGGTCACATCACCCAGGCAAGCCTGAGACCAGACCAAAGCCTATAGCCCAAGACGGAGAAGCCGAGGTGGGAGTAGTAAAGCCGTAAAATGCATGGGAAGGAGGAATGCTTCTGAGAGCTTCAAAGGACAGTTTTACAAATAAAAGTGAAAGGGTGAAATGCCCGACATTCAAGCGAGGTTTAAAAATCATTCTATGCAGGTGGAACAGGGCAGTGAGGAGTGACGGGAATGTAAGAAGGACTGATGTCTCCTGTGTCCCGCCTGTCCAGCCTCTGATAATCAGAAGAAAGGCTGGTTCCCGTCTCCAGAGCTGGAAGCCTCAGTTCTACACCTGACTTTTGCATTAAAAGAATATTTTCCCCAAATTGTATGGCAAGGGGGCAGGCAATGAAGCCATATAGAATGCAGAATGGTTTGAAATAACAGACTGTCATTTTATTTCCGTTTTGGAATTGCCTTTTGTAATCCTCTATTCTCCAGGCAGTGTCAAAATGGACAAAGGAGACTGAATCACTTATGTCACAAAAGCATTTCTGCTTATGTGGTATGTCCTTTGTTCAATGCTAGTGGGATCTGACTTTAAATTAGTCATGCAAAAAATTTTTTTTTTTGACATTTTGGCCTTTTAGATAAGGCCAGAAAGAAACCTGTATCATTCCAGGAAACATTATCAGTCTGGGTTTAAGTAAGCACCTTAATTGCCAAAGACCCAACTCACCACCCTGATAACAGCACAGGGTAAAGGTGATGCGATCTTAGCAATCCTCTGGATTTGGGATTCTTTACATTACCCATCTTGGCCTCTTCGCATGACTTTGGTCTGTGTTTACTGACTACACACTGTTGCTTGGTTGCACTAGATGCCAGGGACTTAAATGATGGGAGTCTCTAGAGTATCTGTTTTTCTAGAAAGAGACCCACAAGTGACAATTTAATATATTAAGAAAGCATTCTAGGAGGCATATGAAGCACGATATTGCCTTCTTATCTATATGGGTTTCTTTTTTAATTTCTTTTTTCTTTTCTTTCCATCAACTGTGGTCTGAAAATGTTAAGTGCAAAATTTTAGAAATAATTCAGAATTTTAAAATAACTTTATTACAATATTAAAAACATCCTATTTTACTACAGGTTGTTAATAATCTACTTTGTCTACCTTAAATGAAACTTTATTGTAGGTAAGTAAACAAATGTCCAGGCCAGCAGCCATCACTCTTTTGGGCATCTACCAGATGTCTTAAAATGTGTCCTTTGTAGATACTAGAGACAGAGCAAATAGGGTGACAGGACAGGGAATATGTGATATCTGGGAAGTGCTTGCTCTCATTGGGTTCATGGATGGTCTGGGACCCACTGGAGAGCTATATGGGAGTACAGCTGGCATCTGCTAACAATGGAGGAGAAAGGGGTAGGGGTGGGGATCGGGAAGCCAGGATTTCTGGAGCTATGTTACTCAATGAGCCAGGCCTGGTCTTTTCTGAACATTAGGCTTTCAATGGCCTAGGCGTCACACACCTGCAGAGGTGGAGCAGACAGGCAGTAAAGGTCTCGGAAGCTCCAGGGAGAGGTCTCACTTAAAGAAACACATTTTGGAGAAAATTTTCTGCGCAGTTGCTGCCATACCAGCCAAGCATACACTCAGTAATTAATACATGTTTATGAAGTGACTGATTGATAATTCATGGAAAGGGCAAGTGAGACTTTTGTTTCCTAGACAATGTTTGAGTCTCTTGGCAAGGAGTGTTCCGGAAAAGAATGCCAGGTGCTGTGGCGGCTGCTCTGAGTATTAATTTACAATGATGAATCTTGAAAAGCAAGGGACCATTATTTCCATGGCTGAGTCTGCCCGGCATAATTGGCTGCTGATACCTTCTGTCTGCCATCCTGAGAATCTTCATCCTGGGCATCTTGCTCTCTTCCTTATCACTGCCACTTGCTCTCACATTCAGGGGCTATTGTCACCACCCTAACTGCAGTGACGGTCTCGAAGCCTGCTCTCCATGGCGAACCTGCCTTGGCTCTTAACCCAATGCGTGTTAGGAGCCACACCAGACGTCTGTCACATTTGTAGCCACTCTGTGAAGCAGACCTCTTCTCTAACCTCGGGTTTGGCTTCTATCACTCCCAAAGAGTAAGTGTTTGAAGAGTGTTTGGCTCTGAGACTGATGGCGAGTGATTGGTGGAGAGAGCAAGAAGTCAGAAGTCCAGGCTGACCCTGTAACTGAGCGTCTCCATCCCCGGCTTGACGAGCTCTTCAGCTCTTGCCTGTGGAGTCAGCCTGCACTCCACTCACCTAGCAGCTCAGTGGAACCCATCAGGCAAGTGGTACTGTGGCTTGCAACTGGTTATCAAGTCAGGCTGACCTGATATTTATCTCGGAGTCCCAGTGTCTTCTATCTGTCACTTTGGACTTCATTTTGCATTCATGTGGGTGTGTATGGAACCAGTGAACCAGAGAACCCTATTCTGAGAGAGGCATAGCCAGGGACGGAGAAAACAATGAGAGCCAGGACAAGAGACCATAAAGGATGTGGAGACAGCCAGGCAGGGACCAGGCCAGAGGGACTGGGAGGAGATAGGGTGAAGATGAAGAAGGAGTGAACAGAGCTGTGTGGGGAGTTGAACCAGGAAAACATGTACATCAGAAGTCAGTATTCACTGTTCAGATATAATCCTTATTAGTTAGTGAATACCTTACAAGAACTGCACTCACCGCCCATCACTCAGACTATAATTCTATCTTCATTGGTAGGCTTCCTCAAGAAGGCAGGTGTATCACAAGACAAAGTGATGTTTATCTAAACAATGTCTTTAGTTTGGCCTCCACTCCTACCATGCTAGATCTTGAGAGGCCTAGGATTTGGACAGAAAATACTCACAGTTAACGTAACACTGGAGGACAAAGCCGGGGCCTACTGTTACCTTTTCTGTTCTCCCAGAAAAATCCACCCGTTACCACCTGATACCTGCCTCACTGGCTGGCCCCAGGCAGCCTGCTGGGGAAATGGAGCTGATGGGCGCTCACTCCACACTAGGTTTCGTGCTGCCATGAGATATGGAACTTCTAGCTGCCAGCTACCTGTGGAGCAAACATCAGCCGGCAGTCATCTACCTGAGCCAAATTAGTCAAGGTGGAGAGATGAAAACCATGGCTTAAAATGCAGGGAAGCCTTAAAACCACACGTGCACTGACTGTATCCTTGGATGCCGCTGATGGTGAGGACTGCATGGCAGATCCTCAACACCCTGGATGTCTGAAAAGCATCACTTGACATCCAGGAAGAGTTTCTGTGACATGAGAATATACCCATTGCCTGTACTCAAAGGAAAGTCGTCATGGCTGCCAGAATTTTGAGACAAGAGATTCTCTCTCTCTCTCTCTCTCTCTCTCTCTCTCTCTCTCTCTCTCTCTCTCTCTCTCTCTCTCTCTCTCTCTCTCTCTCTCTCTCTCTCTCTCTCTGAGTTAAAGCCCCCCCCCACGCACACACACATCATTATCATTTTGTTCTGCTTTATTAAGACACGCCTCAAAATGCCAATAGCCAAGTTCTTTGCCATTGCTAGCACACCTGGACTAACCATGCTCCATGCACATCTGACAGTAAACAATGACCAAAGACCACTCACTGTCCTTTCTGGTTTCAGGCACTGGTGTTGGTGGGGCTCAACTTGGCTAGGGAGCTTGTTACTGCCTCCAGTCCAGTTCTTAATTATACTTAAATTCTTAGTTGCATTCCAAATTTTATTTTTATTTTGACTGTACGCAAGAATGTATGAGTGCTTGTGTGTTTCTGTGTATTGCTCCATGCATGTTTGCACATACATAGATCTGTATGTGTGGTCCAGAGGGCAACTAGAGTGCTGTTATTAACGATCCATCAACCTTTCTTTGGGAGAAGGACTCTCAAGGGTCTGGAACTTGCCAAGTAAGCTATGTTGTCTGGCTGGTCAGGAGGTACTGAGCATTTGCCTGTTTCTTCCTCCACAATGCTGGGGTTATGAACACATGTCTCCATGCCTGGCTTCTTTTACTTGTGTTCTGAGGATTGAACACAGTCTGCACACTTACAAGGCAAACACTATCAACGGGCTGTCTCCCCAATCCTGCTCTAATTGTATTTTCCCCCAGACATCTCAAAACTGCACCCCCACACAATTCCTTCCTGAAGAAACACTAGATGAAAAGCAGCAATGGGTGTATTAGCCTTACTTCATAATTCTTATTTCACTTAAAGCACATTATCCTTTCTCTTATGTATTACTGACTATCCAAAGGGTGACACACTGAGGAGTTGGTGACAAGACCAGGTTACCAAGTAAACTGTAAGCCATCTTGGACTTTTTTCATAATCGTCAGATTGTCTCTCAAGTGGCATTCCCGGGATGAACAAGTCTAGTGTACTTTCTGCTAAAATCAAGATTACTTGATGAATGTCCGTCCCTTTCCATGGAAGTAAAATTGTATGTAAAAACCAGTTAGCTTGTGATAAGGTAACTGTGGTATTGGGATAAGGTGGCTGAGATACAGAGGTGCAAGAACTGAAGTCTTTGAAAACCCACCGAGACATCACTGATGACCCTTGGCAAGTCTCAAGAGTGGTGGGATGGGAGTGGGATGGGAAAGGCTCCCTGCCTTGCCAGGGCCCACAGAGAGGTTTAAAAGCATGCTGCCGCTCTATAGGTAATTAAAGCAACAGCAAAAAGAAGCAAGGACCCATGAGCCTTTGGCTTGAAGGGTATTAGGTGGGCTACCTACAAACTGTTCAGGATAAAAATAGAAAACAATACCTTGATCTTGCTCTTCAAATCTTCCTGGTACCCAAGTGACGGACAAACAAAGGGATTCATGAAGGAAGGCGATGGAAACCTCTTGTGAGCTTTCTTTATGAGTGAATATATTCTGAAAGCTATTTCCAGGATTGAAACATAGTTCCTTTTCACAAATAGCTTCACTATTTAAAAATTTGAAGTAAATATGACAAAACTATAATGATTTGCTAACTGCAGATAGTGGGAACACCCAGGTATTTTTTAAATCAGTTTTGTACTGTGTGTTCTGACAACATTTCATAACTATGCATGCTAAAAGAGTCAAAACTTGTCCTTTCTCATCTGGTCACATGTCACAGATAGAGAGGTCAGAAGCCCTAGAAGGGAAGCCACAGCTTTTGCTTTGCTAAATGGACATGTTGTAACTATCAAACTGCCTTCTAAATAACCACGTATGCCCAAGGATTATTGCTGCTGTCATCTTTGGCTAGAGAGGCTTTTGTTTTTTTAAGCAGGGGGAGCATTAACTGCAGAGGTCCCTAACAGGTCAGAATGTTAAACTGAAGCCATAAACAGGACATCTGTGTCATTTCTGCCAAAGCTCAGGTAACACTGAGGAAGAGAGGGTGGGAAGAAGATAAGAGCAGGAACACGGGTGGAGTGTTGTGAACCATCTTCCGGGTGTGATATGACTGCTGGACTCTTGGCTTCATGGCATCTGTGATTTCCTGCACCAGAGCTCAGGATCTGCATCAGATCAGGCCTGTCAATCCTCTGTCACACAAGAAGGCGGCTCTCAAGAGGCCCCACCCTTCTCTGAGGATTCATGGGCAGTTAATGATGGCTAGAAGAGCTAGAGCTATCTTCTTCAGCAGTGTATTGTAGCTTTCTGTATGAGGCCCATGCTTCTGTAACCAACCCCAATGAAACTAACCGGGACACACACACACACACACACACACACACACACACACACGCATGCTCGTGCCCACAGGAGTACGCTCGCGAGCGCTCACACATGTGCATGTGTGCACATGCACGCAGGAGAGAGTGGGGGGGCTAGTTGGGAGGAGGAAGGAGATCAGTGGGATGGGGACAGGATGGAATATGAGAGTGAATACAGTACCTACATCTATAAAATGTCACCAGGAAGCTCATAACTGTATCATTAATATATGCTAATAAAGAATCATTAAGAGTCAGAGCAGCCGTAACACAAAACAATCATATTACACATCTTGTGGTCCTTACAAAGAGTTTAGTTCCTCTCTGCATTTGCTAAAAACATGAGACATCTGGTTCTCAGTTTGTAAAACCAGGTATTGAGATAACATCCAAGATATAGTTATGAAGATATTCAATTTGGTGACACCATGCCAAACGTTAATAGAAATCGTCCCCCAGGAAACCCGAAGTCCCTCCAGCATCATGGGCAAGGCGCTGCCAATTTATCACATTTAACAAGGTGTACTGGGAAGAGCTGAGTACCGACCTCCCGGGGACAAATGATCCTCTTGGGACGAGGAGCCTCCTGCTGCAGCTGATACACTGCCAAAAGAAAAAAAAATACGGTTATAATTAGGAAACTGAAAAGCAACACACCTTCACATATTCCCAGCCAGGTTCATCTCAGGACCATAGATAGAGAACAACAAAACCAAAACAAGAACAACAACATAAACTCAGAGTATAGACACATTCTTCAGACTAGGCGAAGTCACAAGTCAGCTCATTTATATGGAAATTAGTCACTGAATGCAAACCAGCAAAATTGATTTCTTTTGCTCTTATAATGCCAATTTAGCTTCATAATTGTTGCTGGCGCTGTTCATTCTATGGCTTTCTTGGGAGACTAGATGCAGGTAAAATGCTTTTGATTATTTTAGAGATGAAATTCTGCTCGTGAGTACCTGAGTGTAGCATGATACAACAGGCTCCATGAATTTAAATGGTGATGGCTCCTGACATAGCTAGGAAAGAGCTGGCATCGGGGACTGTCATTTTCTGAAATGTTACAGCTATGTACAAAGACACTGGATTCTATGAGTGAAGAAGGAAATGCCAAGTACCTCTGTGTCTGTGTCTCTCTCTTTCTATATCTCTGTTTCTTTCGGTCCTCTTCCCCCCCCCCCCCAATGCCTGCTGCCACACACACACACATACACACACACACACACACACACACACACACACACACACACACACACACACGTGCGTATACTGGGTTAATTTTTGACAACTCACAAGCCAGGGTCATCTGGGAGGAGGAATCTTAATTGAGAAAATGCCACCATAAGATTGAAGACAGAAGATAGGAGCAAGCCTGTGGCGGTCACTTCTTGATTAAGGACTTGGGCTGGTCCTGGGGTGTATAAGAAAGCAGGCTGAGCAAGCCATGGAGAGCAAGCCAGTAAGCAGCACCTCTCCATGACCTCTGCTTCGGTTCCTACCTTCGGGTTCTTTCCCTGACTTCCCTTCATAATCGACAAAGGGAAATAAGCACTTTCCTCCCCAAGTTGCTTTTGTTATGGTATTTTGATCCTAGCACCAGAACATAGACCAGGACACAGGCATGCCCAAAACAGGTGACTGCATACAACACAGCTCACCAGACAATTTCCTAGGAATTTTCAGACTACAAGGAGGGATTTTTCTCCTGCTGGGCTAACCTGAATTACCATCTCCATCCCTTCCTCCCTCTTTTAATGCCTCATTTTCTTTTTTTCTTTCTTTCCTTCCTTTCTCCCGTGCTGGGACTAAAACCAGGGCTTCCTGCCTGTCTAGGCAAGCATGCTACCACTGAGCTCAACCTCAGCCCTGATTATTCTTTTTAAGGAAATGGCTACCCTTGTGCCAATTCCTTCAGACTCTAGTGCCGTGAAAATAGATGCTGGAAACAAACCAAGTTAATCTTATATGCGGAATATTGAAGAGAAAAAACTAATTTTAGACAGTAAGTCTATAAAAAGGTAAAAATTTAAATTCTATAAGGTATTTTAAGAAAAATACAACAATACAATCTTGGTCCTAAAAATAAAACCGAAGAATCTTACAGGAGAGGCAGCCAGTGTGTAAATCCGGGCATGAGAACTATAGGACTTCATCTATAATTACAGCTCCTTTGTGCCTTCCGCTCAACATGGATTCTTCCCCAGTTAAGTGTGGCTTCCATGGTACCAGCATAGAGCACACTAGGTAACCATTCCCAGTGTTGGAATCTGCTATACTTCCAAGAGTGAGTTGCTCCACACCCATGTATGGGAACACAAAGAGCTCAGCCTAACTTCTTGGCTTAGAACGACATCTAGAAAGACAGCTGAAAAGATGCCCTTCAAACAACGGACTCCCATTTGGGGAAGAGGCCTGGAGGTCTTGATGAAGCAGTGTATGGGCAGAGGGGCTGGAGGAATGATGAAGTGTGGGTACACGCCATCAATCAGTGGGTACTTGGTCTGTACCTTCCTCTTCCTTGGTTTATGAGGTACCTGTCATCTTTCCTCCTATGTGGATTTGTATTTTGCAGGCCTCTTGCTTCCTCCTCCCCCTTTCCTTACTCATTGACCACAAGGAGGTACCCAAGGCTGATCTTAGACCTTCTCCAGGTCCCATTCTCCCTCCTCCTCCCTCAGACACTGAGCACAGCTACCACTGCATGCATGACTTACACTTATAAGTAATGAACCCTCCCTGAAGTACTAGGCCATACACCCAACATCTTAGAAGCCTGCTGATGAGCTCCAAGGGCTTCAGTTCAGAGCTTAGTGTCTGGCATGGTGCAATGCCCCACACGCTCTTACCTCAACACATACCGTACTCTCTTCTTAACCAAGTTGGCTTCCTCTCTTTCTTCAGATACATACATGGTGTTCCCTTCAACCCTAGGACCTTTGTACGTGCAGCACCTTTCCTTTGTGCTATCCCTCATCTTCCTTCTGCATCTCCAGTTCTCTGCTGCTCATGATCATGACTTCAGCCGAATGTCAACTGTGTGCAACCGTCTTCTCTGACTCACAGCACATGTGCCTTATAATGCTCGCTCCTTCCCTTGTACGGCTTGTCCCACTAGATGATTGCTGTAGTAACCCAAGTGAGCTTTGAAGAGGATTGTCTCCCCTCCTTAGTGTCCTGAGTCCAAACACAAGGAAAGCAATCATGCCTGGTGTTACCTTCTATCTCAAATATTTATTGAGGTGCTGTGACCATATATCAAGTCAAATCATACCCACCTGTAGCTAGTATGTTTTCTGCCAGCCCGCCTGGTCCCACCGCCATGCCAGCCCCCAATAACACGCAGAGACTCTGTATTTGATATAAGGCTGCTGGCCAGGTACTATCATCGTTTATCGGCTAGCTCTGTCTTAATGATTAACCCATTTCTACTATTCTAACTATTTCCACGTGGCTCATCTTACCAGCTAGAGCGGTGCTGGCATGCTACCTCTCCAGGCTCTCCGCGTTGACTCCTCCTAACTACTTCCTCTTTCCTCCTTGTCTCCTAGCCCCACCTATCTTGCTTTCCTATTGGCCACAGTGCTTTATTCATTAACCAGTATGAGAAACATATTTACAGAATGACATCTCCCATCACCCATCTGTGAGAAGAAGGCTGTCAGATTTTGTGAGAAATCTAGAAAAGAGAAATATTTGTATGAAAGAGGATAGCAAAGAGCTGGCGAGATATAAGCCCCTCTAACATCTGGAGGGAATGAATTACTCCTGAGCTCTGGGGCACCTTCCTGTGGAAACCTGGCTCCTTCGATGAGGACTGTGGAGCTCTCTAGCCCAATATGGATGAGTTTTCAGATGTTCTGTTCCATTAAAAATGTTAGGTTAAAAAAGAATACAGTACACAGAGATCACTTACAAGACCTGTCCTTCCTCCCCGACTCCATTCCCTGTGGACTCCAGGGAACCTTATCCTTTCTGTGGAGCTTGTCAGAGCACACTCCTTAGCCAGTCCCTTAGCCCTCAGAACCTAGAAACACATTCTACCAGTGGCTACAGCAGGCAGGGACTCAAAAGCACTTCCTGTCAGGCAACCTACAGCCAAATACAGTGGAATAAAATGATGAAAACAGTTCAGTGTGTGAAATTAGAAATTGAATCGCTAAAGAAAAGCCAAATGGGTAAAACTGAAGATGAAAAAAATCAGGGCATCAAAAAACCAGAGGTAAACCTGAACTACTATAAGACATGCAAGAGAGAATCTCAAGCACTGAAGACCAGAGAAAAGAAATGTTTACCTCAGTCAAAGAAAATGTTACATCTAAAACACCTGGGTACAAAATATCAAGACAATCTGTGCACTATAAAAAGAGCAAATCTACAAATACTATGAATGGAGGAAGGAGAAAATATACCCATGTCCAAGGCATAGAAAATATTTTCAGCAAAATCAGTGAAGATTTTCCTAGCCTAAGCAAGGAGGTGCCTCTAAATGTACAAGAAAGATACAGACTGCCAAACAGATTGATCCAGAAAAGAAATTCCCCATGACACATAATTATCAAACCTCTAAATGTAAAAAACAAAGAAAAACATTAAAAGTTGCAAGGGAAAAGGCAAGTGGCAAATGAAGACAGATCCATTAGCAGAGACTCTAAAAGCCATGGGTGCTCTACAAACTCGAAGAAACCACAGATGCAGGCCAGACTAGCACACAGAACAAAGATTTCAGTCACAATAGAAGGGGAAAGAAAAACATTTCATAATAAAGCAGATTTTAAGCAGAATCTATCTAAAAATTCAGCTCTATATATGGCACCCAAGAAAACACACAGAATAAATTAACCCCAGACCAGCAAATCAAAAGAGAAGGAAAAACATCCCTACACCATAGCAACAAAATAATGGGAATCAGCAAACATAGCTCTCAACATTCATGGTCTCGATTCCCTAAGAAAAAGTTATAGGCTGGATTCAAAAACAGGATCCATCCTTCTGCTGCAGCTAAGAAACACACCTTACCATTGAGGATAAATTTCTTGGTACATACTACCTACTAAAGTTAAATCAAGATCAGATGAGTAATTTAAAATATATCCCCTAGTAAAATAGAAACAGTAATTAAAAGTCTCCCAACCAAAAAGATCAGGGCCAGGTAGATTTAGCATAGAATTCTGCCAGATTTTCAAAGAAGAAGTCATGTCAATACTCCTCAAATTATTCCATAAAATAGAAATAGCAGGAACATTGTGTAACAATTTATGAGACCATAATTACCCTGAAACTCAAAACACATAAAGATACAACATAGAAAAAACTACAGATCAATTTTTATTAGCACAGATGTAAAAATTCTCAAGAAAATATTTTCAAACCCAACTTTAAGAGCACATTAAAAAAAAAAGGTAATTCACCATGATCAAGCAGTGTGTTGCCTAGTTTCATCTCAACTTGACACTGGCTAGGGACAGCTGAGAGGAGGGAATCCCAACTGAGAAATGCTTCCATAAGGCCGGGCTTAGACAAGCCTCTAAAGCACTGTAAAGCATTTTCTAACTTAGTGGTTGATGGGGGAGGCCCCGCCTATTGTGGGCGGGGCCTCCTCTGGGCTGGTGGGCCTAAGTTCTATAAAAAAGTGAGCTGAGCAAACCACCACGGAGAGCAAGCCAGTAAGCAGGACCCCTCCATGTCGTTTGAATCAGCTCCCACTCCAGGTTCCTATTCTGTTTGAGTTCCTGTCTTGACTTTATGGACTATGGATGTAGAAACATAAGCCAAATAAAACCCTATCTCCTTTCTTCCAAAATTGGTTTTGGTGATGGTATTTTATTATAACAATAATAACCCAAACTAAGATAACTAGGATTCATCCTAGAAATGTAGGGATGGTTCAACATACATAAAGCAATAAATGTAACCCACCATAAAACATAAAAATAGACTGAAAGATAAAAACAAACAAACAAAAAACAAAAACAAAACAAAATATAAAAAACCACATGAACGTATTATTAGATGTAGAAAAAGCCTATGACAAAACCCAACATTCCTTCGGATAAAAGTCCTGGAGAGATTAGAAATGCAAGGAACATCCGTCAACATAATAAAGGCTGCTGACAGCAAGCTCACAGCTAACATCAACCTAAATGGAGAGAGAGTCAAGGCATTTCCACTAGAATCAGGAACAAGGTTGTCCACTCTCTCCACATCCATTCAGTATAGTTCTGCTGTGAGGAGGAGCCATGGAGCCAGTGAACTAATCACTCAGTTTGACTTTTCTATCTGAGGGAGTAAAACTTAATTCTCTGGGGCCAGCGAAAAAGGAACACACACGCGCACACACACACACCTTTAGGGTCTATCTCCCTCTCCCTCTTCCTTTATTTTGTCTCTTACTCATATTGAGCTGTATCCCTTTTGTGTGTTCTTATTTTTTTCCTTACAGCTCATATACCCTAGCAAAACCTTTCAAGCAGCATGAAAATTACAATGTGGTTACACTGAAAAAAAAAAAAAGCATATTTTCCCATAGCCCTTACATGATTAATCATTTCATGTATTACAGGTGAAAAACAAATTATCCCCAAGAACCCACATACATTCATGCCCAAGAAACAACTTGTTATAGATTAGTAGAATACAAGCAAGCAAGGTATTTTTCTCAGCCAGTTCTTTTTTGGTTTTGTTTTTTTGTTTTTTTTTTTTTTTTACTGGGAGGCTGCATTTGCCATTACAATGAAAGGACTAATCATTTTATTATTTATCTCAAAAGATAATTTTATTTAAAAAAATCTTCAAAGAATCACAAATCTAAACTTTTATATTTGCAAGACAACCAGTCAGTTCCTCTTTAAATCTTCAGGGTGCATACCCAGTCACCAGCAGCCTTTTTATACCAGAAACCTGAGTGCAGAAATGGGCACAATGAATTAATTAATCATCTCCCTTGATCACCAATCTATCCTAGCAAGAAAGGAACATCAGCCAGCAATAGCCAGGCTGTCTCTGTTTTTGTTCCCTGACCTCAATGAGTCCCTTACTCAACTATGAAAAGTGTGTCTTTATAACCTTAAATTGTTCCCCAAAGTTTTCTACCTCAACTCCATTAACAAAAAACAATCCTAACCTAACCTTAGGTAATTATTTCAAGCTTTGTTTTAGCTATGATGCACACCAAAACCTGTGCACATATCTCCCAACACTAAGATTAAAAGAACTTGAGCTACCATAGATTCTGGGACTTAATTGTTTTCCTTCATCATTAACCTAAGCCACAGTCTACAGGGCTCCTTAAGAGACACTCATACACCCTAGTTGTGTGACTTTCTTCTTCTTTTCCATCCTCTGCAGCCCCTGCTTTATCAGGGGCAGAGGCAACACTTACATTCTGCCTTTACCTATATTAATTTTCCCACTAAACTCACCTCTATCATAACCCCTTACTATATTTGCTAAAAACCTTAACCATCAAAATTCTGTTTAAACTAACACTATTATTGTATAAGATCATTACTTCATTTAAACAGTACAGCTTAAGAGGAAATCATTTTCATAACAATCCACAGGTAAAAATGCCCAGTAGAACAGGGTATTTCCAAGAGATAATCACACCACACTAAAGGCAGCGGGGATGGTCCACACCCATTCACACCATGCCAGATACCAGAGGAAAAGGGCAGTGGCAAACATGTAAAGGCACAGCAGTAGCAAGAGACGTTCTGGAGGCGAAGCCCTTGGGGCCTCGGGTACTAGAGAAGGAAGGTAAACACCAATCCATGTACAACTTCGCGGATCTGCCATGGTGCTCTACCTGTATGATACACTGGTGGAACAGAGGTACAAACGCTGTGGGAGTAACCTATTACGGCAGGTTTTTCTTCCCCGCCGGCCTCCCCGTCCTGCCACCAAGGTCCCGCCGCCATGTGAGCCCCAAATAACACTCTGAGACTCCATATTTGATACAATCCTGTTGGCCAGTTACCATTATTGTTTATGGGCTAGCTCTGTCTTAATGATTAACCCATTTCTACTTATCTAAGTATTTCCACTTGGCTCATCTTAATCTGGGAGCCGCGGCTGGCATCTTCCTTCCTCCCAGGTCTACATCTTGACTCCTCCCAACTACTTCCTCCTTCCTCCTAGTTTCCTAGCCCCCCCTATCTAGTTTCCTATTGGCCAGCAGGGCTTTATTAATTAACCAGTATGAGAAACATATTTACAGAATAACATCTCCCATCAGTAAACCCACCACTATCTGGTTGGTTTTAATGTCCAGCCCATGAAATGGAACCTGTATCCAGCACTGTTTAAGTGCCCACAAACCTAAGACTTGAAAGGCCAGTGGCCTAGAAGAAAATCAAATAGTACTGTTGTGCTTACAGAAGGCAGCAATAAAACAACTCCTAACAACATTCTGCCATACTCATAGATCAGTGTCTTGCTCAGCCATCACCAGAGAAGCTTCTTCCTGGAGTAAATGGGACAAATAGGGAGATCCACATCTAGACAACGTGCAGAGAGTGAAAGACATTAGATTACTCAGTCCTAAGTGGGAGGTCTCCATTAAACCTGTCCCCTCGGGGTTCAGGGAACTCTATGAAAAGGAGGCAGGAAGTATGTAAGATCCAGCAGGGATGGAAGACACTAGGAAACAAGGCCTTCTAAGCGCAACAGGACTGGTGTGTGAATAAACGTCACAGCTCCTGAGGCTGTATGCGCGGGGTCTGCACAGGTCTCAAGCAGATGGGATCTCAGTACTGAGAGGGGAGGTGAATACAGATGCTCACGCCTAACCTGGAAGCTATCTCCAACTGAAAACACAAAGGAAAAATTAGCTTTCTCCAATGGAGTCTCACTGGGTACACAAACCACACGTGAGGGGCAGGCCTCATGCCATGCAGTATATGGCCAACACAAAATGAACTCAGTGGTATTTTTGAATATATTTTTCTCGTCTCATAACCTTTTGTCTGGGCTTTATTTTTTTTAATCTTACAGGCGTTTTGTTTCTATATTATGGTTCAAAAGGGGGGGGGTACAGTACACAGACTGCCCCCGTACTCAGTTCTTCCTCACCTGTGGATTCAATTAAACACCCACTGAAGACATTTAAAAAGAAACTTTACACTCTAATATTGAATATGTATTGCTCTTTCTAATCAGCATTCCCCAAACACTTGGGAAACTGTTGTTTACATGGAATTTCACATTGCATTCGATGCTGAAGTCATCTAGGTCAATCTGACATCTATTGGGGGCTGTGTGCACATTGTGTGCAAATACTAATTACATAATTTTATAGAAAAGACTGGGATATCTTAAGCTTAGGCGTCTGCAGGAGGTCTGGAAGCAATATTCCTCAGAAAGCAGAGGACTGCTTTACACACACACACACACACACACACACACACACACACACACACACACACACACACACGTATTCAGCACACATGGTTTCATTGTAAGAAGGATATAAGAAATAGTATGTTTTGATTCAGTCTTGCTTATGTCTGTATAAATAAACTCTGGCAGGAACAAGGAAGTAATGAAAGCAATTGCCTTTGAAAGATGAGAATAGAGAGAAGACAGCAGCAGAATAAAGAGCTCCCTATGAATATCTTTCTAGTGTCTTGATTTGGGAACTCTGAGTAGGTATTGCTTATTCAAAAACACGAGAAAGGCTCTGAGAAATGGGTCAGGAAGGCTGCTGGTGAAAGGGGAACATGAGGACAAGGCAACAGAGAAATCAGGGCTCCTGCCTTCCACAAGATCCCAGGGAGGTTGCACCAGGAGTCCCTTATACCAGCAGGACACTCACCCAATGGCAGGCTCACAGCAGGATGAAGCCATAAGAAAGGGGAATTACAGAGGCTGCTCCTACACTCCCAGAGGTTTGCATCCAAGTGGGATCATAGAGAAACTCCCACCTCACTCCCTTCCCATTGTCAGTGCGTCCTCAAGCCAACAGTTCTCTGGGGCTTGGTTTGGGTTTGTGAACACCATCTGTGATGGAGGAGTCTAAGGACAGGCATCTGTCACAAGACAAAAGCAGTCTGAACTAAATGCTCCTTTGCAAGTCACATCAGCAAATGTGTGAGCATCTGCTACAGCAATATGTGGAGGGTTAGGGATGAAGAGGATGCAGGCACATCCTACAAGGGAAGGGCTTGCTAAGAGCCTGCCAGAGAGTACAGAAAACACGTGTGTCTTCTCAAACCCCGGAAAACACAGCTTGCTATTGTTTACATCCTTGCTTTTCTGACGAGGAAAGGCATGCAGAGAAGTTCATTATCTGTGTGAGGACACTCAGCTGCACTGTGACCTTTCGATTTCAAAGTCTGCACCTCAGGCCCTTTGCACTCGCTGCTCCCTCCATCTGTGGATCTTCCCCCAGATATCCACATGATAAGTCTCTGCATTCATTCAGGTCTCTACCTTTCTCTGGGTGTCTCAGGGAGGCCCTGGTAGCTGTGCCTGGGCAGAACACAACCCTCACTCTGCTCCTCTCTGCTCCTTTGTTTCTCCCTAACACCAATTACCATGGACACCATTAACAAATAAAAAAACAAGTCTTTATCCCCTGTATACTCTGTCCTGGCTATAGTGTGGGATGACAAGGCCAGCCACAGGCTCTGGTTGCGGCAGTGCCACCAGCCCTAATAACAGAGAACTTGATGAAGGAATGGCTGTGCCTTCCAGGTGACTTTGGTCATATGAGGGAGTCATGTAGAGACACAACATCCACATGGGGCAAGGGCTTCAGAGACCGGCACAGGAAGAAGCCATTCAGCTTCCCAGGGTCATCACGATGAAGGACCATGGGGCTCTCTCCTTGAGGGACTGGGGTGGGGGTAGCTGCAGTTACAGATGAAAGGGTGACAGGAGGAGGGAGTCTCGTTTCAGAAAATGCCTCTGCCAGACCGGTCCATGGGTAAGACTGTGGGGGTATTTTCTTCTCTCTTGGAAAATTATTTCCTTTACTTTTATGATTAGTATGATATAATCATTCCTCCTTTCTCTTTCCTCCCTCCAAACCCTCCCTTATACTCTTCCTTTGCTCCTTTTCAAATTCATAGTCTCATTTTAGTAGCTGTTATTATATACACATGAGTATATATATATATTATATACACATGAGTATATATATACTCATATATATATATATATATATATATATATATATATATATATATATATATATATATATACTCCTAAATATAAGCTGCCCCGTCTGTATACTGATACTTGTATACACATTTTCAGGGCTGATCCTTTAGTACGGGATAGCCATTTGGTGTGCTCTTCCCTGGGGAAGACTGTTTCTCCCACTCTCAGCATCCTCAGTTGCCTGGACTTCTTTGTGGGGGGGATAAGGCCTCATGAGCTTTCTCCTACCCTTGTTAGCATGTCTATTGATTTCCTTGTTCAGTCTGTGTTTAGGCAGTCATTGGTGAGACTTTATGGCTTCTGACATTCCTTGTAGACATAATATCACAGCAAATTCCCTGTTCCTCTGGCTCTTTACAATCTTCCCATCCCCTCCCCTGCAATAATCCCTGAACGTTAGGTGCAGGAGTAGTGGTGTACATGTCTCATTTGGGGCTGGGCACCACAACTCTAAAGTTTGATTGGTTTTGGTTTTCTGTAATGGCCTCCTATTTCAAACAGAGGCTTCTTTGAGGAGGATGAAGACTACACTTATCTGTGGGTATAAGGACAGATATTTAGAATGTGGTTAGGAATTATGCTGGTTTAGTAAAGTGGCAGTTATAGTTTTTTCTTCTGAGATCTATCACTTCCCTGGGTAGTTGGCTAGTTTTCCAGGACCAGGCATGACTTCCCTTAAATTGTCCAATTTAAATTCCCTCTAATTGTCTTAAGTACAATTAGAGAGCTGTTGGTTACCACCAAGTTATGCATATCACTACTGTACCCTTAGGGTAATTGTGCCATGCTGGCCATTGTGTGGTTTGTAGGCATCATAGCTGGGTAGGATTGTTGGTTACTTCCAACGGGAAGCTTGCGTGACACCATGCCTCATGGTACCACGGAATCTAGCCTTCAGGGAGGTTTTCGGGTCAGTTCCGGCTCAGGGGTCTCTGTGTCCTGTGTCCAAAGTGGACAGTGTCTTCAGCAATAAGGAATACTTTCCACCTCTGAGGGCAAACAGGCACAGTAGCAATAGTCTGTGTTTTGGAGCCTCTTGGACACCCCCGAACAACAACACGGAAAAAAGGGTTCCCCATGCCTCGTAGTATTGTTTTCATTGTACTTGTTAGTCTTGGATGGCTCATTGTCAGCCCTGATGGGAAATTTCATTTAAACCATATGAGCATATCTAATCACAGACTTACATATATTATGTGTATTTTTATGTAGATAGTACTATGATTCCTTGTGGCTTTTTAAAGATGTCCTTATTTTACCGTCCTTTCTCCTTCTGTATTTTTCTCCCTCCATCTCCCTAACTGGAACCTCTCATTTCCCCATTTTCCTGATCAGATCACGTGTACCCTACAATTCCACTCTCTATTGTTTGCCTAGCCTGGCCCTGCAATGGGCCCCTTTATTTACTGGTTTATACAGTTAACACAGGCTACGTACTTACATCTGAAGATTTAGAACCAGGAGTGTCAGATGAGAGGGAACATGCAATGCTTGTCTTTCTGGGTCTGGGTTACATCACTGAATATGACCTTTTCTAGTTCCATCCATTCACCTGCAAAGTTCATGACTTCATTTTTCTTTACAGCTGAATTGTATTCCATAGTGTATCTGCACTATATTTTCACTATCCATCCAGCAGCTGTGTTGATTGCAGGGCATTTAGGATGCTTCCATTCCCTAGCCATTATGAATAGAACAGCAATGTACATGTCTGAGAAAGTATCTGTGGTGAAGAATGTCCACCAGTACTTTTGGCATATGCCAAGGAGCGGTATACCTGGGAAAAATGGTAGATTGACTTTTAGCTGTTTGAAAATTCTCCACACTGATTTCCAGAGTGACTGGATGAGTTTGCAATCCCTCCAAGAGTGAAGAAGGTTCCCCATCCCCCACATATATTGTCAGCTATTTTGTTGATCTTTGCTGTTCTTACTGGAGTAGAATCTCAAAGTTGTTATGATGTGCATTACCTTACTTGCTAAAGATGGTGAACATTTTTTGAGATATTTCTTAGTCGTTGTTGACTAATGACTAATTTTGGAGGACCCAGCCCACTGGTTCCACCCCTGGGCAGGTTGTTCCAGGATGTAGAGAAAGAAGGTCATGGTGGCCATGGAGAGCAACCTAGGAAGCAGCATTACTCCATGGTCTCTGCTTCAGCTCCTTCTTCCAAGTACCTGCCTTGAGTTCTTGGTCCCAACGTCCCTCAATAATGGACTACGATGATAAACCAAATAAACTTCTCCTCCTAAGTTGCTTATGGTCATGGTGTTTATCACAGCAACAGAAAGCAAGGAACTTCCTGTAAGTCAGAGTTTCTGGTATGTTCTCATTGACTCACCTGGTTAAATTTCCTCCATGGCTTATTCACTCATGCTAATGAAGCCGTGGAGATGTCTGCTCAGAAGTCACATGGACAATAGAACTAAACCAAGTTTCAAAGCCTGGATATCCAGGCCCCAAAGCCAGCAGCTCTCTAATGAAATTGGTGGAAAGGTCCCAAGTATGGCTGGTCCCATTAGAGTTTACTGGAAGCTGTAACAAAATATAGATTTCCTATCCTTATCCCTGAAAAGATCCACTCAGTGAATTTGGAAGAAGCCTTCCAAGTCTGTTATCCTGGACCTTTCCAGAGGACTCTAGTGTACACCCATGGATGGAGGATCTTGGCCTCACTGGGTTGGGGCAGGCAGGGTCCACTGGGAAGCAGAGAAGTGGGAAGATAGTGTCCTATTCACACACAGCAGAGGTTGTGAAAGTATGCATGGCAAGAGAATGAGAGGGAGAGGACCGTGATGAGAAAGCGTCTGAGACGCCATTGGTGGCACTGAAGGATGCAGGCAATGGTGCACTTCTGGACAGCAGCCTTAACATCAGCAGCCCAAGTCCCATAACCTCACCCTCTGGGCACTAGGCACTTTAGCACAGAGAGATGCGGGATCAGGAACCACACACCTGGGAACAGAAGCTCCTTGGAAGAGGAATGGGCCTCTGCAGCCCAATAATCCACAGAGGGACCTATTCCTGGTCCCTCACAGCAGATAGGATTAACCGATAACCCTTCTCTCAGCCAGAAGATCTACAGAATTCTAAGGCTTGCTTATGCTCTTATGAATTTGCCAAATGCAAGGGAAGCCAGCATACCATGTAGGTCATGGGTCTGTCTCTCCAGATGTTGACACGACAGCCACTTGCAAGAGGAATCAAACAAAAGCTAGGCAGCTTTCAGTAAGAGCCTGCCTGTCACTTGAAGGGTTAGCTAAAACAAACGCCATGGGAATAATTCTCCAAGACACATCCAAGGTAACTGAAATCTATCACAAAGTCTGAAAGCGTCAATTTCCAATTTAACTCAACAAACATTTCCCAAGCAAAATGCAATAATGAACCACCATTTGTAAGGTGGTTCCATGAGCACAGAGGTGACATGGTAGAATCTGCTTCTATGACAATGTCCTGAGCATATTGCCAGCCCTCTCTGGATGGGGGTGGAGTGAGGAGCATAGGAGAGAATTCTTCCACTGGACCAACCTGTTTGGCAGGACTGGAGACAGAGAAAGGGATGCCCACCTTCCCTTGAAATCTAATAATAGAGAAAGCTAATATTTTATTCTTTTCCTTAGAAACAAACTGACCCATCTTAACACAGGGATGAGTCAACACAGGGATGCACCACAGAGACAACACGGTGGTTTTCCTGAAGCAGCTGAGCAGCAGCTTGCTACTTGAGACGGGACCTCTTGCCCTCAACAGAGTTCCTCTGCGAAGAACCAGAAATCTGTCATCGCCAACTCTACAAAAGTTGGTATCAGAAAGGTTAAGATCCCCACTGATGCTTACTTCAAGAAGCTGCTGCTTCGCAAGCCCAGGCACCAGGAGGTGAAATCTTCGACACAGAGAAGGAGAAATATGAGATTACAGAGCAGCACAAGGCCCATCAGAAAACCGTGGACGCGCAGCTTTCGCCAAAGATCAAAGCTGTTCCTCATCTTTAGGGCTACCTGCTGTCTCAGTTCTCTCTGACAAACGGGATGTGTCCTCACAAACTGGTTTGCTAAATTGCTAGCAACCTAATTAAACAGCTTCATATGTTAACAACAACAACAACAGCAAAATTTACTGCTTGACCAATGGCACCGTGGCAACCCAAACACAAGTCTTGTGGGGCCTCCAAGCAGGGGGTCAGGTAACCTATGGGGTTTAACAAATTGCAGACATGCTACTTTTATGACTCATGGGTTGGAATAGGATCAAAGAATAACTACTGTCATATTCCTGTCAGGTGCTTGTTCTACAGGGGGTGAGAGTCCAAGCTTTAACTTAGAAAAAGAGGCACAAGTCTGAGTGTCTGACCTCCCACTGGAGAAGGCTCCTGGGAGAGCTGTCAGCCCCAGCATCTCCTGCCTGGTTGGCTTTTGGCCTCTTACAAAGAAAAACCTCAGAATATTCTCAAGATGGTTGGCATTTGAACCTGTCAGCTCCGGGCCCACATTTCACACAGTTCTGGTTTATAATTCATATGTGGTTTCCTTATTACTTCAAGTGAATTCAAAAGTGGCTGTTCTTTTAGGCCCTCAACTCCAGTACTTCTTAAAGACTTTGCCCATAGTTTTGGGGATTGGTCTCAGTAGTTGAGGTGCATATGTATGATGTTTAGAACTAAGTTAATCCCATGGACATAGTTGAGTAAGTGATAGTGTTTGTCTCTAAGAAAACAGCAGTCTACTAATCCCTACAGGGGAGTGAGAGAGCAGGATATAGGGCCATCATGTGACGCTGGTGTTCCTTGAGTCAAGTCCTGGTCTTATGCATCCTTGTGGCCCCATAGCTCCTAGTACACTCTCTGACCACAAAGAATTCCCTGATCCATATGACCAAGAACTTTTTATAAAAGTGATGTTCTGTAGGGCTTTGATCAACGTGGCTTTGGTGTCCTGTGTGTCATGTGCCCTTCATTTTTATAAAGCCATTCACTGGGAGCTCTAAATAACACATGCTTATTAGTCTGATATAATAAAGAACTTTGTATATGCCACTAAATTTGTATTAAACAGCCCCAACCACCCCTTCTTCAAGTAAGATTTTATGATTCTAGATCCAAAAGTAAAATTCCAACCTAACATACTAGGGAAAAATTGATATTGTGGACATGTAATGCTCTTCCTAGCTTCCTTAGGATATAAAAGCGCTTTTAAGAAATACATTGGGTGGCCCAAGGTCACTTAGAGGAAGAGGAGATGAATTCGAGCCAATATCAAGTATTTCGGTAAAGCCCCCAGTACTGGCATTTGCTCAACAAACATTTATGGGATTGTTAATGTGAGCAAGGCAGTGTGTGATGCCCAGTAACTCAAGGAACACCCAACACCTCTTCCCAGGGATATTTTGTTGATTTACTGTCAGAGTACTTCACACTCCATTAGGAAACAAACAAACAAAAACATCCAATTACTAAGTCATTAGCACTGCCTTTTAAAATCGAAGCTGGGAAAGCAGAGCCCTAGATTGGAAGGGCCCTTAGAGACCCACACAGTTCCTAACGTCACAGATGGGAGAACAGGCCTGTGTAATAAAGAATGGAGGGCGGGTGCTGCACGTGCCTGCACAGAAAGATGAGGGCTATATATCTGTGAGGAGAAAGAAGTTGAAGAGTGCCAAGGGCAATGAAATCCATTAGCGAAAACAAAGTGACAAAGGCCTTGGTGCCCAGCATGTTTTCCAGTGTTTAAACGTGGGGGCATATGTCTTACAAGATGACAGGGAACACACAATGTGAAGGGGTGGGGACTCCACTGCGAGGCAGGGGCTGGCTTATGTATTATGGGAAATTCTTACTCTCAGATTAACATATGGTTTGTGTGTATGGTGTATGTGTGCACATGTGTGTGTGTGCACATCACTAGTCAATATCAAGTGTCTTCCTTGATCGCTCCACAGCTTGTGTTTTGGGGCAGAGCTTCTTAAGTGAACCTGGAGCTCACTCAGCAGGCTAAACTGGCTGGCCAGCAGGCCCTGGGAATTCTCCTGTCTCTTCCCTGGTGTTAGGATTAGAGGCATGTGCAACACTGCTGTTATGTAGGTGCTGGGGTTCTGAATTCAGATTCTCAACCTTATGAAGCAAGCAGTGTACTGGCTGAGCCACCTCCTAAGCCCCACTAACGTTCAATTTTATGTACCTCCTTATTGTCAAAACAAATACGTACATATGTGTACGTACAACGTACATATATCCTCTAACCATTTTATGATAGGGACATGTACTGAGAAACGTTTGTTAGGCAATGTGTGCTTGTGCAAACATCAGAGTATACTTAAACAAACCTAGATGGTACAGCCTATAACATACATGTGCTATATGGCCCATTCTGATAGTATATGTTGTCATAGGCCCAGTCCAGTTTTGGTAGCGGTGCCATTATATGACACATGACTACAATGATAATCAGACAAATATATACATAGAAAATCCGAGACTTTAATTTTTGAGACAGAGTCTCATTATGTAGACCTGGCTGTTCTAGAACTCATTGTATAGACAAGACTGGTGTAGAACTCAAAGAGATCCACTGGCCCTTACCTCCAGAGTGCGGGAGATGTCATTGTGTAAATATGTTTCTCTTATTGGTAAATAAATAAAACTCTGTGGACAAATAGGAAGGCAAGATAGGTGGGACTAGGAGACAAGGAGTATTCTGGGACATGTAGTAAAGATTCAAAATGTAGGACCAAGAGAGCAGAATTCCAGACCCTCTCTGTAGTAAGTTAAGACCACATGGAAATACTTAGATCGATAGAAATGGGTTAATATTTAAGACAGAGCTTAAGCAGGCCCTCAGTAGACAGCAGCAGCAATGCCGACAGCAGCCCATACAATTGCTACCCAGCAGAGAGCCAGGAGGAGCACCTGCCTTGCCCATGGTGGGCTCTATCCTGCCCCAGTCCTTTCTTCTCCTAAGAGAATTCCGAGAGAGACTCATGATGCCAAGGAGAGAGCCAGAGAGTTTGAGGCGATGGTCATTGCTGGCCTTCATGACCGGAGTTGCTGGGTGGCTCATGCTCAGACATGATCTATGCTTCTAAAGAGTCAGCCCGAGTGATAAGCCAGTCTTCAGTGTGTGTTCATTTTCAACAGTTCATGGCAAATGTATTACAGCCCTGGGGCGATGTGCAAAGAGCATAAGTCATGGACGTCAATACATTCACACTTGCTCACCAAATACACACAAACTAAAAATATGCAAGTCAGAAGGTCCCTCCCCCTGGAGCAGTCCTCCAGTGCAGTTTACCCTCTCTGACAGGTATGTCTCCTCAGTAAAAAGAAGAGCGTGGGGCCCGGGGTCTGCTTGTGGGACTTCATGCACACTGCGCCCCAGCAAGGATCCTTCAAGAAGGCGGGAGGGTTAAAGACTTGCAGAGATTTTTTTTTCTGCTGTTGGTACTCACAGTATGATTTCCATATTGGAGGCTGGTATTCCTCAGCATCTAGAATGAAGAGAGAGATCACGTCAGACTGCATGTCAACCTGCCAGTCTGTGTCTTCCCTAGAGGAGGGACAGCCTGTCGGCTGGACTCAATTCCAACCCCTGGGGCCCCTCTGCACATGAACTGAATAGTTCCAGGCATAGAGGCATAATGTGAGTGGTAACTTGTGGGCCCAACAGCATCATCATCTTTGGAACACTACTGTGACAGAATAAGCAGCTTAACAGTTTTCAGAATCTAGTAAATTTAATATATATAACAGATATATATTAAAATAATTAACTCGATTTATTCTCTAGTGACCCTTTCAAAATATATTTATTCAACTTGGCATAATAAACACATAATTTATCCCACAGTGTACAGTCAGATCTTTAGTCCATCTATTAAGACTCGAGGGGAGGATGCAAAGTGGCAAGCATGCAGTATTAGATGTGGAAAGTTGTGCATCCAAAAGCTACGCCACTCCGTAACTACTGGGCCTGATGACAGAGGCATGGATGATGCCATTGGGATTGCATTAGCTCCTTTGAATTAATGTCAACGTGTGACTTAGAATATTCCCAGATGTTGGATGAGAGAGTTCCAGGACAGGATGAAGATGTTCTTCATCACCCTCAGAAACAGGCAAGAGGAGGCAATGGGTGCTCCCTCAGCTCCTGGCCTGGGTGACAGTTAGTATCCTGTGCCCAGCTGTGAGCCTAAGGAAGCCCATGCCAGCCTAGACAGGCGTGGGGGGGGGAGCACCCCAGGATACATGAAGGAAGCTCCAGCTTTCTTATTGAGCATCTTTAGGTACCACTGCTGTGTACTCCCTACTCCTTCTCCCAGCTGCTCTGTCTTGTCCCTATCCTTGTGCTTCTGCCCTGTTAGGACTTCCTTCCTTCCTTCCTTCTTTTCTTTTTATCGAGACAGGGTTTCACTGTATTGCTTTGGAATCTGTCCTGGAACTCGCTCTGTAGCCAGGCTGGCCTAGAACTCACAGAGATCTGCCTGCCTCTGCCTACTGAGTGCTGGGACTAAAGGCATGGGCCACCAGTGCCCGGTTCCAATAGTTTTTCTCCTTGAGAAACAAATGTGCTATTTATTGACCAATACCAACCCCAATGTGATACCCCCCCCAAGTCCTACTCAGTTATGCTTGTGTAGCTTAAAAATTTATTTTACAATGACTATCCTGTTCCTTTGGCTTATCACCTTACAGACTCAAAGGTCATTGTGTACCCTTTAGAAACAGGGGTGTATGACAGTGCATTGATGGTTTGTATTGTGACCAGACAAACACTGACATTAACTCTTTAAACATTTTTTTCAGATTTATTTATTTTATGTGCATGATTGTTCTGCCTGCATGTGTGTATGTGCATCACATGTGTGCTTGGTGTCTAGAGGACAGATAGAGTGTGAATATGGATGACTGTTAGCCACCACGTGCACGCTGAAGATTGAATCCGGGACCTCTGCAAGAGTAACCAAGTACTCTCAACCCCTGAACTATCTCCCTGGCCTGCTGACGTTAACTCTTAATACCTGTGCCAAAGTAAGAAATAATGTCTCATAATAATGAGCTATTAGCCGACATATCTGGATCATGTCATCCTATTTGCACCATAACTCCATGTTAAACATTAGCATGAACGTTTATAGAAGACCTTTTTAAACAAACAAACCAACTTGCTGAGTTTACAAAAAAAATTCTTAACCAACCATCCCATGCCTCTTCACCAGAAAAGCTGGGTCCTGTATACTTGAACATGGATAACGTCCCCAAAGATAGTTCTCAAATGTAAATAAATAGAAAATCAATACAGGCAACTGTATACATATATTTGAGCATGCACATTAACGTTCCCACAGCCGCCCTTCACACTCTGGAAACAGTTTCCTTGCACTTGCTTCCTGCTGTCAACATGGTCAGAGACGGAGACAGCTGCCCTCAGAAACTAAGGGTCTCAGCATCCCTGGTCCAGAACCTGCCAACGTCTTCCCTCTGCATGTGAGACAGACTTCACTGGGGCCCTGCTCTATATGGAGCCTGGCCCCTCTGAGTCCACGTATGCTTTTCCCCATTCCACAGCTCACTCTGCCACACCAGCCTCCTTGTTCTTGGAACAAATAATGCCTCTCCGAGCCTGCGCCTTGCTCTGTGGACTAGCTTCATAAACGCTCCCTAATAGACCTCGACAAGGCTCATTTGTCCCATCATGTAGGGCTCAGGCCAAATGTCATCTCCTAGGGGAGTTGCCCTTAACCCAGTCCCTCTCATATCACGCAGCTTGATTTTCTTTCTATCTTCTGTTGCCATAGAGATTATTTATGGATGGCGTGTGCTTTTTTTAATGACTGGTCTCACCCCCACTATTTGTCAAACTCCATTAAAGCAGGAACGTTAGCTCACTCACTTTGGCATTACCAGCCCTTAGAAAGGTACTAGCATATACCAGGCCTTCAACAGACACAAACCAGAGAAGCAACAGTGGGACAACAGGGAGCACAGATGACTCCCAAAGCCTAAAACAGAAACATGTTAAATAAATGAAGACATTTATGAGCCGGGGAGAGATGATGTACGCCTGTAATCCCAGCCCTCTGGAGGCAGAGGCAGCTGATGTCATCTATGAGTTTGAGACTGGTCTGCTCTATATAGTGAGTTCCAGGCCAGCCAGGGCTATGTAGTAAGACACATCTAAAAATATCCATCAAAACTATATAAATTTATATTTATAAATACAATATGTATTTATATATGAACTCTCAGGCCCTCTGCAGACAAGCACTGCTAAGTGGTGTGAAACACACAGCTCCTTTCTGTCCCCTAACCTGAGTATTAAGATGTCATGAGGATTCACTGAGTGCTTATGTGATGCTCCCAAGAGAGAACTGTGCTCGCCATGAAGTCCCTGATGTGGCGGGCTGCTATTACGATGTCACTGTGATGTCACCCTGTCCCGATTCTTCCCAGGTGGCTCACTGCTATTGTCTTTCCTCTCTCCTCTGCAGCCATTGACTGTCTCCATCTCTTCAAATCTGGAGCCTGTAATTAAGTTCCAGGGCTGTTGTCATGGAAGTTTCTTTTTCATATAAAAGAATTTAAATTGAGAGGCCATTTGTCATGCTTCAGTGGAACGACTATAATTACCTTGGCCTTTGAGACATGTCTCACACACCACTACAATACACTTCTCAGTGGCCATGGTCAAGGGACAGATCACACAGTAATTTTAATAGGTCATAACAAATCCTTAGTTGCCTCCAACACCACCTCGCTAACAATAAAGCTACTTGCACAGACTGCTCCCAATACGTTTCCATAATCTACTCTCTTCGATGACGGACTTCACTCTTGAATCAGCTGACATTTCATTTTATCTTTTTCTTTCTTTCTCAGGAATCTCATGGTATGTACCCGAGGATGACCTTGAACTTCTGATCCTCCTGCTACTGCTGGGATTACAGATAGTCACTACTACACTAGGTCCACGTGGTGTTGGGGAGTGCACTAGACAAGCATTTCACCAGCATAGCTACATCTTCCATCTCATTTTAAGACGCAGAGTAGGCCTGTAAGGTCATTTAGTTCTCCCTCATTGCTTGGCAAATGGCTGAAATGAGACACAGAACTATTAGATGGCTTCCTCAATGTTATAAAACAAGTCAGAGGCAAAAAGGGGGCATTGATCTTCAGGACCTGGATGTATCATTCATTCTTGTCAGGGAGGACCCTCCCACTTACATATATTGAAGTTAAAAAGTAACATTATCATATAACAGATTTATTATTTTGACCCTTGTGAAGCTTGAAAGAAAAACTGAGTGTATAATTTCCCACCAAGTCAGGGTGAGTCACTACTGGATCTATACAGACTCTCCATGCCCTGTGGTCCAGGGGACAGCATCCCTGGGGTGAAACCATCTAGATTCAACATCCTACTCTGTCCCTCACTGTGAGGCCTCAGGCAGATTATCTAATCTTTCTGGACTCAGCTCTTTAACTTATCAACTGAGGCAGAGAATGCTCCCCAACACAAAGCATTGGGATGATGGGAAGGTTCACATGTACGAAAGGCTAATCTGTAAAGAGAAAACAAGTATGCCTGAGGTCAGTATAACCAGAGGAGAGACTGAGAGACATAAAGAAAGGGTAGAATAAAAAAGTAAAGAGGGTGGCGAGAGGGAGAAAGATGTGTGGGGCTTGGAGTCCAGACTCTAGAATCCCACATAAGGCTAGATGTGGTAACAGGGCAGAAGCCAAGCTGGCTGGTGAAGGGTGGGACTACAGGAGATCCCATCTCCAATGAGGTGGAAAATGAGCTAGGATCACAGCTAGTCCTGTGACTTTCATGGCACAAGCATGTTCTCCACCCACAACAACACAAAACACAGACAAAGGTTCTAAAAGGAAGGTAAAGGGTGGTCATGAGACAAACTATGAGAATAACTAACATGAAAAGATTTCTTTTACTGTAAAGTAAGTTCTATGCTTAATGCTATCATTATGTCTCTCTTTTTTGCTATCATTATCTTTAATGACAGAAAAATATTCCTGCCCCTTTGTTACCAGTAAAATTACAAAGCAATCAATTTATTATTAAGGAAAGTATCGCTCTGTTTTAATACCATCCTAGTCTGCAGCCCAGCCTTTCTCGGAAAAAATAACTTTCCTGTCTCGGACTCCCAAGTCCTGAGATTACAGACATAAGTTGCCACTTCAGAGACTCCTATTTTTAGCACGTGTGTGCATACACATGCATATTCATGTGAGAGCATATGTGTGTGGATGTATGTACTGTGCAGACAAAGGTCACCTTTGAGTGTTGGTACTTTGGTGGCATCTGCCTGGTTTAGAGGCAGTCTCTCACTGGTCTGGGGCTAACAAAGTAGGTAAGGCAGGGGACAGTGAGCTCCAGGAATCCCCCTGTCTCCGCTTCCTCAGGGTTGGGATTGTAAAGGTGGGTCACCATGCCTGGCTTGTTAAAAATGTACATTCTAGGGATCAAACTCAGATCTTCTTGCTTGTTGGCTGGGCTATCACCCCAGGAATAAACAAACAAACAAACAAACACATAATCATATTTCCAGAAGCACAATTATTAAAAAGCCATTATTCTTGGCATTGAATGGGCAATCCTATTTTTCTCACATTGCTTACCTGTGCCTTGTAATGTTCTGTTTATATTTATATTGCTTGTATGGAAATGAAAAGGAATGGGAAATAAATTTGGAGGAGTGCTAGGTTTGTTGTTGCTGTTTGTTTTTAACGCACTGCCTAAATAAAGCATCACCTTGAAACAAAGTTGATATAACAAGAACAACAGAAAAGGCTCTTATTTAACACAGACAGCCTTGGTGCTGACACAGGAAGAAAGAGGCTGAAAGAAGGAGAGCACAGAGCCATACCTACTACCCTGGCCCAGCTTTTGAAAAACTTATGATTTAAGTGCAAATCAACCATTCCAGGCAGGCTGGGAAGCAGCCATCTCCTCTCACCTAAAAGGGATAAAAGCAGGAAAAAATTTATAGATGCTTAGAAAATGTCTCAAAACTTACAAAAACAAATGGGTAATAGGACCAAATGAAATTATCTATAAAAATCTGAATAATACTTATGGAGAAGAGGGAAGTAGAGTGTAAGAGTAGGGAGGGGAGAGGAGAAGAGGGGAGGAGAGGGTCAAGGGGTCCAAAGGGTACCAGTAGAACTTGAAGGTGACCTTGAGGAAGCCATAGATACTGAGTACTTGAGCCTTGAAAAGATGGCACAGTCATCATGGTCTTGCGGAAATCAAATTCTGGAATGAGTCCAGAGAAGCTGTTCATTTGTGAAGCAGGCTGGGGCACGGGGCCATAGCGAGCATGTGCGGGACAACGTCATCTCTCTAGATGAGGTGAACTGCAAAAGCAACACTTTACCAGAGGTCTCACTAAACAAAGAAGTAGTGCGCACTTACTGAAAACAGGGACGTAGTAATTTAAAAATGTGTCATTTTACAAGTCTCTACCTCAGGAACGATGGGCCATTAATAGATTTGCGTGAGTCTTTACAACTTTAGCTCTGTGTCTAGTTACACTAGGAGTCTATGAAATGGTCCCATGCTATATATTAATATTTGATTCTGCAGTTTGCTTTTTGAATTTTAATGTTATTTCTCTTTTTTAAGGCAAGGTCTCCATAATCATTACTGCTCCTGCCTCAGCTTCCTCAGTGCTGACACAGCAGCTGTGTGGTACCTACCCAGCAGCTCTGGCTGCTGTTTTCATAGGTAGGCCTTTTATTTCTACACCTGCACACAAGCGTCTCTGTTTCTTGTCCTTCATTTACCTAAAGCTTGCTCTCAGTGTATGTGTTTCCTAAGATGTAAACCATCTAATTGTGTACAATTTCCCAAAGATAGACATTACAACCTTTTGTGGACGGAAACAATGATATGACTCACTTGTGTTGTATTGTTCAATGGGTGGGACTCAGGTCAGTGAAAGTCAATGCCCTTTGCTTCCAAAAGTTTTTGTTAAACTATTTCACAGAAAAGGTTATGTGAACTGGAAACCTCAGAGAAGTGTGCAGGAAACCTGAGCTCCCTACACCCCACAGTCTGAGCTCCCTACACCCCACAGTCTGAGCTCCCTACACCCCAGTCTGAGCTCCCTGCACCCCACAGTCTGAGCTCCCTACAACCCCCCCCCAGTCTGAGCTCCCTCCACCCCAGTCTGAGCTCCCTACACCCCAGTCTGAGCTCCCTACACCCCAGTCTGAGCTCTCTACACCCCACAGTCTGAGCTCCCTACACCCCCACAGTCTGAGCTCCCTACACCCCAGTCTGAGCTCCCTCCACACCAGTCTGAGCTCCCTACACCCCACAGTCTGAGCTCCCTACACCCCACAGTCTGAGCTCCCTACACCCCCCCAGTCTGAGCTCCCTACACCCCACAGTCTGAGCTCCCTACACCCCACAGTCTGAGCTCCCTACACCCCACAGTCTGAGCTCCCTACACCCCACAGTCTGAGCTCCCTACACCCCACAGTCTGAGCTCCCTACACCCCACAGTCTGAGCTCCCTACACCCCACAGTCTGAGCTCCCTACACCCCACAGTCTGAGCTCCCTACACCCTAGTCTGAGCTCCCTACACCCCACAGTCTGAGCTCCCTACACCCTACACCCCCATAGGCTGGTGTCAATCTGAATCTTAACCTGTGCTGCCTGGGAGATTTAACTATACATTCACAGGTAAGGCTATATTTGCAGAGTAGCAGATGGAGACAAGAAGCTCTTGCAGAAACATGGCTGTGACCTGATGTGAGAAGACAAGAGTCCTGAGGGCTTTGTTGGCTGCAGCTGGAAGGCTGTGCATCCCAGGATTTATGGCTCTAGAAATATGCCACCGTGATAGAATCACCTGAGGAGCAAGTGTAAAGGAATCTGGGGACAGATTAATGAAGAAAAATGAAAGCTGGCATGCGTTCTGCTTGGGTAAGTGACAGTCGAAGAGGAACCCTGTAAACAGCTAGAAGGGCCAGTTTCCTTCCCTTGGCTCAAAGGAGGATGACAAGAGCAATGGGAACACACAGCCTGGCTTTAGAAGTAAGAGGAGTCAAAGATTCACTGGTCCAAAGATGACCTAACAAGGAAGTTGGAGGAGACCTACCCTGAGAATATTTTAGATAAACCTGTGTATTTGCATCAGGGGATTTTCTGAGAAATAGGGGGAGAGTAGGTTGCACTCCTCCTCTGCCATTCCCTCTCACAAATGCCAGCCCTCTGTCGCCACTTTGGATTTATTGATGCACACATTTCCAAATGGGCTGCAGTGGGCTTTTTCCAGGGAGGTTGGGTGGAAACAGGTTTTTCTATCAGTCCTGGAGCAGCCACAGTGAAATGACAGTTCAGGATTTGTAGCATGATTAGCTTAATAGGTCCAGAATGGGTTGGGATCCAAATGAAAGCAGACAACAGCCGGAGTCTGGTGCTGCTTCTGGGTGCCCTGCAGTGGTCTGCAACAGGACTGCCGGAGCTTCCAAAGGTTTGAGATGTTCATAGGGCTACAGTGTAGCCAGAGCCACGGGCTTTTCAGACCACGGTAGCCAAATGCTGCCAGTCTTGATCAAACTGCTACAAAATGTTGGATGAGAAGAATCCCAGAGATTTCTTGCTAATACTTCTCACCTGCACAGATTATCTGCATGTTCCTGAGAAATGAGATGCTCTGTGTATTGATTCTCTTTGAAAATGGTTTGGGTAAAAAAATAGAAAAAAAAAATGAAAGCTTGGTGTGCATCAGCTATGGAACTCAGCAGCATTTGTTTTTTTTTTTAATTTCTCTTGTTTTTTTATTGTGATTATAATATAATTACATGATTTCCCCCTTCCCTTTACTTTCCCCTAAACCCTTACATATATCTCCCCTTGCTCTCTTTCAAAATTGTGACCTTACATGTATATGCTATATTTAGGAACATGTAACATATATATGTTACATATATGTGCAGGTATGTAACATATGTAACATATACACGTTACATATATATGCATATGTAACATATATACGTTACATATATATGCATATGTAACATATACACATTACATATATATGTATATCTATACATACATACATATATATATATATGCATGCTCCTAAGTATAACCCATCCAGTCAGTCTGAATATGCACGTTTTCAGGGCTGACTACTTGGTACTGCATAACCAATTAGTGTGATCTTCCCTGGGGAAGATCCTTTCTCCTGCTCTCATCATTCCTTAGTAGCCTGCAGTTCTCCTGTGTGGGGTTGAGGCATCCTAAGCTTTCTCCCATCCATTTTAGCGTGTCTATTGGGTCCACCTTGTTCAGCTCATGTTTAGACAGTCATGTTGGTGACACTTTATGGGTGTAGCCTTCGACATTCCTAGGAGACACCGTCTGAAAGCAAACTCCCTGATCTTCTCTCACAATCTTAGCCCTTCCTCTTCCACAACATTCCTAGAGTTAGTTACTTCATAGATGCATCAGTTGGGGCTGAGCCCCATCACTTTGGATTTTGAATGCTTGTGGTTTTCTGTAACGGTCTCTGCCTGTCCCAGATATGTAGTGAGATACCCACCCCGCCTGTACCTGTAATGCGTAGGAAATAAGATACACTGGTCTTAGTATTGGATAAAGTGTGATTTATTCAAGGAGAATTCACTTACATATGAAACAGATGACTGCCGTGGGTTAACACTCCACAGATGCCACCCAGATGCTCTCCTCAACCCGACCAAGAAGTGAGAGTGAGCTGGGGTCTGGGACCCCAGACCTAGCCTTCCCTGTCACATCTGCACCTGTGCCCATGCCCCCATGGGCGTGGTCAGCGCAACAGGTGAGGGCGGGGTGGATATCTCCACTACACAGATACCATTTCATGGAATGAGCTTTGCTTACAGGAGACTTAATAGGACAAATCCCTGTAACTTTCCAGAATTTTCTAGCTCCTCCAGCTGGGCCTGAAGATGAACTATGGAGAGGCTGTCTAACAATGATGAGGTCACAAAGAGCCCCGAGCTGGAGTCTGTGGTCACTAGAGGGCACTGGGGCCACATGAAGCTTCTGTCCTGGGCCACTGATTCTGCACACAGAGGCATGCTGAGTCTTCCATTCAGCAAGTGTTCATGAATCAATACCAGGAGCCCAGCTCTGGTTACCCCAGCACACAGGAAAGAGGGCTTAGGAAGCGCTACGAACTCCCTCTGGCTCTTCCTTCTCATCCCACCAGTCTCCCTTCTTTTCTCATCGCTTAGCCGCATTGGCCTTTCTTTTGGTCCTTGGATGCCTTCCGATTGCCACATGACCAGCTCTCTGGAGTCAGGCCCTCTAGACGTTCTTCCCAGACCACGCTCTTCACTCTTTTCAGTTCCTCCCTGGGCCTTTTCTCTCTTTGTTTTTTCTTTGCTTGTTTTGTTTTGGGGAGGTTGTTTTGTTTGTTTTTTCTGTGTGTTTATGTTTATGTTATCTCCATAAACTTGATGAACAGCAAATGAAAGCGAGGCCTCATTTATTATTTATCTCTGCTACCTGTGTCTCTTTTAGCCTACTGGGTCTCTTCGGTGAGTTTAGATAATGATGTCCTCCTCTAGTAGGTGGCTGGGTGGTTGGACAGAGCCAACAGCTAGACAGTGTGAAGAAGATGCTCCTTCTCGGAACATGGACCTCAGCTATAGCGTGTGGCCTTGCTAGGTGATCCCACAGCAGGTCTAGCCTCCACTTGTCTCCTGATGGGCACAAATGTACAATTTGAAATTCTACCATTACTGTACATTAGGCGCCGAGTCAAGTGCTAGCTTAGGGAAAGACAGAAGCTCATGTCATACATTCTGCTGTGGGACGCAAAGCAGGAGACAACTGGAATGTGGCAAGAGGGTGTGTAAAAAGGATGACTAGAGTAGCATTTCCCGGCTTTGGGAAGGTGGGACTAGCCTGGGTCATTCTGTCATTTTCTCGGTCTTTGGCTAGTCACCCCTGACCTTGAGTAGCCCTGTCTAGGGCCCTGAAATAATAGGCACAGAGGTCTAAAGGTCCCAAAGGTGAAAACAACTAACTTCTGGTACCATAGTACACTGCACCTGCTTGAAGGGTTGCCCCAACACCTGCACATGGAATATAACAGCCACAAGGGTTGCCTTGTGGACAAATAGGCTGCTGCCCTATGACACACAGACCAAGGTATTGCACAAGAGCAGGATTGGTCCAGCCTACTGGCTACGGCAGATACTGGTATGGGAGAGTGGGGCCCCAGAGTAGCTAGAGACTAACTTAGAGAACAGGATTCGGGAAACCCAAAGAAAGCGGGAGAAACTAACTTCTTGTCTTTGCTCTGAAGGGGAGGAAGAGAAAGCAGGGATGATGAAGGATCCAGGGCGTTGGCCAGAAAGATTATCCCAGTGTGGGTGTGAGCTGGGTTAGAGGGTGAGAGGAGGGGAGTGAGGGAAGGTGAGTAGCAGGGAAATCAATCAATCAATCAATCAATCAATCAATCAATCAATCAATCAATCAGGAGGCTAGGTCAGTGATGTAAACTATCTGAGCTCCAGCCATATCAACGGGAATGGAGGAAATGGATTTGGCAGATGTCTAGGCAGCAAATGAGTAGGGCTTGGGAGAGAGGGCATGATGCTGGGTTGGTAGAAAAAGAATGGTCTATGGCCTTGGCAGTAGGATAGAGGGTGGTTTCTTTCATTTAACTGAGAAAATCATATGAGAAACAAGCTGGGCAGATGGCAGTGGCCTTTGCTTTTCACTGTTGGAAAGAGGCAGCAATGGACAGCGAAGTCCAAGAGGTCTGCAGTCCAGACCAAGCCTGGGCTCCGGCTTCTCTGAAGGCAAGCCCCACAAGCATATGGTGCTGCAGACTCTGAAGTACAGGGCACGGCAGAGGATCGATGCTCAGTGCGTGGCGGGACCACTGAAGAGCCTGGCAAGAACACCAATGGCATGGAAGGACTGAGAAGAGAATGAGCAGGGAGCCCAGAGGGAGGAAAAGACGTGGCAAGGCAAAGCCGCTCAGAAGGGGAAGTGGTGAGGGTGTCAGAGGCTGCTCAGGTGAGATAGGCAAGACAGGGAGCCGATGCTGCAGCAACCAGAGGGATGTGTGTGTGTGTGTCTGTGTGCGTGCGTGCGTGCGTGCGTGCGTGCGTGCGTGTGTGTGTTGAGGGGGATTGATGATCTTGGGGTAGAAGTCCACAGTGGGGTGAGAGGGAGGGGAAATGAAAAAATAGAACGCATGAGTAGGAGCTGTGGCAGACACATAGAGACATGCCATGGCAATAAACGGGGCAAGGGCTGGAAATCCACAAACACCAACTTGGCTGCCACCCTCATTAACCTTTATCAAATCACTCCTGTTCTCCTCTGCCCCCAGGGGCCTCTTCTCACATAGTGGCTCTGACTTTTCCCAGCCCCATGGAGCTGCATCCATGGTGTCGCTCTCTGTCATTCCTGCTTCTTTTTCTGCTACTTCTGAGCCTTTAGAGGCAGCCTCCCTGCCTCCAGTCCCTTTAGCCTGGAGAACCCTCTCCTTCCCCCCTTCCCTCCAGCAGCTGCCCATCTCTTTACAAATTCCTTTCTCCAGAGGAATGTCTTCCTGGCTTTCCTCCAGAGCCCTTCAGGGCATTCGTTTATTCATCCAACAAATATTTACCTAGAGTTAAATAGCATACTTGGCACAAAAATATTGCACAAGACATGGGTGAAGATAACAAGGCAAGATGCAGAATACAGACACAAGGAATCAGCTTGTAGTTAAAATATCTTCAGCCCATCCATCCATCCATCCATCCATCCATCCATCCATCCATCCATTGGTTCACTCAACAAGCACTAGCTCTCTGTTTGCTAAATCCAGCCTCTGAGCACATGTGCATGTTATCATAAGAGAGGTAGAACGTGACAAGAGTGAACTAACAGTGCTGTAAGAATGAAGAAGAGAAAGAAATTCTTTTAGCCAGTTAGTATTTGGTCTTTCTATCTTTCTTCCTTTCTTTTATTGTTGTTTGTTTGTTGTTGTTGTTGTTATTGGTAGATTTTTATTTTTATTTTTTAAAATTTTTAGGGGGCTTGTTTGTTTGGTTGGTTTAATTTTTTTTCTTGGTCATCTTCTCCTAAGGAGGTTATCTCCTGGGCATAATATATTAAATTCTCCTAAAGGCATTTCCTAAGTTACAGGCCTGGTATAGTTGCTACTAGCAGGAAAAAGGAAATTTTCACCCACATTAGATTCAGAGTCAAAGGTCCTAAAGGATGAAGAAAGAAAGAAGTTAAACTGTCTTCCACCAGAAGTAGGATGTTCTGAGGTGCCTGGCATATTTCAGATTCTGGGAGGGCTCCTTATATGTATTATCTTAAATATTCATAATTTTCCTGACTTATCTCTCCATCTACTCATCCATCCATTCCCACCAACCCATTCAAAGATGGATCCATGAATAAGGCAGACCCATCAATAATATCCTTTAGATGCCCCCTTACTCTAGATCATGTGAATCCAGGGATGGTTGTATAGGTGCTTCCCAAAGGTAAGTATCTCCTGGAGAGGAGAAAAATGGCCTTCAAAGACATTCGGCCGTTTCCCCAAGGCCACTTGGGTGGTGGGATGTGATTAAGAACTAGATCTGCTTTGCTTTGGAGCCTTTGGATCCCCTCTGGCCTCTGTCTTCCAGAAGACTCCTTGATGCAGAGGCTAATGTGAAGTGTGCAGGACCTTCTGGTCTGTTGAAAACAATCAATACTGAATGTTGTTTAAAAAAAAAACAAAACAGCACAGAAGAAGAAAATTCAAGACTTTGTTCAATTTCCTGCCATCTTTACAACCAAAAGTGAAATGGTACTAAAGCGGTCTCTTCCCTCCCATCTTCCTTCCTCTCTCCTTCTTCCCTTCTCATCCTCGCTCGCTGACTCCCTGCAGTCCTTCCTCGGGAGCGTTTGGTGTCCATGTCAGGTACTAAGTACCCTGCACGGCTCTTTCCCAGGCATTGTCAACACACGCTCAGCTCATTTGAGGCCAGGCTTACGGTCTCACGACTGTGCTGGCGGCAGATGACTGTGACAGTCATTCCTCAGTGGATCTCTGGCACAAATTGGTGTAGGTAATACCATTGCAGTAATTCATACCAAGAAAGGACACACGGCAGCAGCCACCCACTCACTGGGCCCAAACTTGCCACATCACAGTCTCACTGGCTGAAAACAGAAGCTAGGAACTTGCCAGCCTGAGAGGCCCTGGCTCTTCCTCCACATCTGAATCCTAGCTGGGGTGCCTGAGTTCTTGTTCCTAAACTCACACGATACTGGAAGACAGTGGAGGGTATCCTGTGCCTTCTCCTCCCAGTGTGCTGGGGATGCCTACACTCCATCAGCCACACCTGGCTTTGGTTTCCTTAATGGCCTTGATATACCAGGTGGCACGGTGTACTTTCTACATTGCTCTTCAATTTTATTTATTTTTTAATTTTACCATGGTGGTCAGACTTGGCAACTTTTATGAGGTTGTACAGACCAAGGTTTGCAATATGCAAAACGATTCTCCCGAGAAACTCCCGACAGCTAAGACTATGTCTGCCTACAAAGAATATGTGGGTGGCTGAGGTCTTAGATTTTAATAACATACCCTTTAATTTCATTGGAATTAAAAGGGAAGGGAAACGGAAAAGATGAAAGAAAAAAAGATGGGAAAGAGGGAGGCAGAGAGGAGGGAAACTTTTACAAACATTGTTTACAATTATACCCTTATTTTTGCAATTGGGACCACGTCTACATGGTATTTACTAGTTTCTATTAAATGCACTTACCTAAGAGGCCCCTGCAGGGGAGTAAAGCTATCATCAGTTAAGATAATTTCAGGTATATTGGATATTTTACAGAACATAACTGGGCTCAGAACAAAGGAACCAAGTAATCTAACAGTAAGAAGATCGGTCTCTTTCGTGAGAGAGAGAGAGAGAGAGAGAGAGAGAGAGAGAGAGAGAGAGAGAGAGAGAGAGAGAGAGAGAGAGAGCGTGTGTGTGTGTGTGTGTGTGTGTGTGTGTGTGTGCATGTGCATGCTTGTGTGAACACTTGGTATAGAACCCAGGACTTTATACATACTAGGTAAGCACGCTACCAGTGAATTACAACTCCAACCCAAGATAGCCTTGCAGGAAATAAACTTGAAGATAATATCATCTTTCCAAAATGATCTGAAAAGTTGGGCAGGCGCAACGCAGCTCTAGACACTTTATTCTCTACTGACAGCCCGTCACTTTACTTGGCATTGGTTTTCCACATGCAGTGACTTGCTTAATACAACGGGCTCATATATGGGTATATCCATCACATGCATGAGCTGAAGAATGGGGAACACGTGGTAAGCAGTGAAGTTGAGTTCTGACACAAAACTCTCTCAGAGTCTGAAAACCATGACTTTGCCTCGTAAAATCGTGGTGTTCCCACTGGACCCTCCGAATGCATTCCACACAAGCTTACGAGCATTGTAAGGAAGGAAGCATTGTACCATTCCTTAGCATAGACCCCAAGGCCCAAAGGGGACTACACTTTGCCCATTTGATCTATCTTAATAGTTACAGCCAATTCCATGTCACCCAATGGTTATCTTGGAGAGGCTACCCAATTACATCTTATCTAAGAATTAACTTCATTTTTCTTCGCAGCATTAAACCTGCTACTGGATTTCTCTACAAGTTTTTAAGTAGCTGTGCATATGTACCAACTGTGACGATTGGTCTTGTTGACAGGTTGGCAGGATTAAGAGCTATCTATCTAGGACTGGTAAAAACAACACACCTGTGTGTCAGGGAGAGGGCCATTTCCAAAGAGCATTGACAGGTGAGTCTGTGAGGAGAGGGTTGGGGATCCGCCCTGAACATGAGTGGCACCACCCAAAAGGCTGACACGCAGATGAAAATTACTTGGAGGAAGGCAGCATCCACACACATATGTAAGCCTTCTTTCCTTTTTTGAGTATATCTCTGTGTCCCTGCTTCCATGAGATTCCAGCTTTTTTATCCTTTGATCTGGAAATGTTCAGGCTTGAAACACTGGACTCAGCTTCTTTGCCTAAAAAACTACCATATTCTCTGCCTCTCTGGGATGTAAACAATCATTGTTGGAATACCTAGTCCCACCTGTGTGTGTGTGTGTGTGTGCGTGTCCATGTGTGAACATATGGGTATGTGTATGTAGTCTATCGATTTTGCTCTTCTGGAGAATTCTGCTTAATATGCCAACTAATCTTGATCCCTTACTAGATTAGGACAAATAAAGATAGAGGACAGAGGGGCCTAGAAGGCTATCTACATGTGGGGGGAGGGTAGTTTCTGAGACACAAAGCCTCCTGAGGTTTAGAACTCAGATTTAGCCTTGCTCCTGGGTTTCAATCTCTGTGGTTTCTTTATCACTTGCTTTAAAAATAACTTCTTACAAAGGAAATAATTCTAAGACAACAAACTCATGGAAAAGCAACACTTCAGATGCCTGGCCAGCCACACCACAGAGCAAAAACCCCCAGCAGGCACAGGAAGTGCTCTGAGCATCACAGATCTGCAAGAAGCCAGGCCCTGCTGGACTCTGAGTAGCACGCACTTGCGATGCGAAGTGCTTGCACAAATGCACGCAGGGAGGAAGGAAGTCTTCTTGTAGGTCCTAGCAGAGTGGGTAGCAGCTTCAGCGTGTCTGTAATAAGAGGGTTAAGAAGACAGACAAGTGGCTCCGATGCTTTCTGAAAGAGAAAGTATTTGTACTGTGTCTATCTTGGTATTGTATGACTTCACAGGGTTTGGGACACCAGTACCGCCTGTGCTGGCAGCCATGTCTTCTTGCTGTTGCACAGTGGGACATTCGTCTTCCTAATCGATTCGTGTGAAAGTTCTACAGGCTTCCACTAGTTACTAGCTGAACTCAAACACGGAAAGAAACCTTTCCCCTACCGTCAGTCTTGTATGAGGCCATTCATATTAGCACCAGCTCCCACACCCAGTATCCTGGGCCGAAGGAGCAGTAAAAGATTTGCATACTGAGCTTTGGCAAATGATCTGTGGTCATTTCCAGTGAACCACCTAACAGATTGTTACCATCATCCTAGACCCAACATGCATAGATGATACATTGTTCTTTCCTTCAAGCAGCTCTCCTTGGAGGGGGAGGAGGAAGATTGGAAAAGAATGGGTACACACAGATGCTGAGGGCATCAGAGGGCAAGGACCCAGCAAGGCCCTCCCAGGGCTGGGTAGGAAGGTAATGAGGACAGCTTCAAGAGGAAGCAACAGTGTGGCTGGGCAGCAAAGGAGGAGTAGGCTATGCTGGAGCTGGGGATACAGAAATTGAAGTAAAAGAATACATTGTTGTTTTTCCTTCTGAGTGGTCTGGGAAAGAAGGGACCTTCCCATGATGCTCAGCATTTTTGATTAAAAAAAAAATGATTTCACCCCCTAAGGCTGAATAGCCATTCCTTCTAAGAGTCTACATCTTGATGAAAACTAGTTTTCCTTGACTGTATCTGAAGACACATAGAGTCAGCAGTCTTGCAAGAGGACCGGTGTATCCTCTGCTGAAGAGTGAAAAGGTCACAAAGGAGGCCATCATGGGGTATTTGTGGCCTCCCCAGGTAGGCAGAGGGCAAATGTGTTCACAGCAGAAGCCCCGGCTGACTACTATCAGAGAGAAGCTTCGGGAGTTCAGAAGAGAATGAGAGTTTGAATTCCAAAGGAAGCCCTCCTAGTGGAGCTGCTGGCATACCCCAACCCTCAGTCCCCTGCCTAGATCAGCTGTTGTTAGCACAACCTAAAGCAGAGACAGATGCTATGTACACACCAGATGCTCACTACATGTTTGCTCATCACACCGAATGGGCACGATCGAAGTGAGGGGAAGATGAAACACAGTCTGATGGCCTTAAGGATGCCTGCTCCAGTAGACCGGCTGTGGAAGTCTCTCCCTCCACAAACCTCTCAAAGTCCTTCTCTGGCACCCAGAGGTGTAACACCAATGTCTTACAAGGCTAGGTAGGGTCTGACTTTCAAACTTTAAGGAGTGAAAATGGAAAACATGAAACATAAGCAGGCGGAGGTCTCCCCTACATAGCACAGGACAGGTTCTCTATCTCTAGGTCTAAGCTAGCTGAGGATGCTGGAAGCTTCCAATGCTTGTGTTGCTTAGCAGGAAGCAGGCATTCCCCTCTGGGTACTAACAGACCACGTACATCTGTGCAGGAATAAAAGTGAGGTCAAGACAGGTATTTTCCGCAAGAGCTGGTGTGGGTCTTCCACATGCAACCCCCTAGTCTTCTGGAACTGGCTGTTTTAGAAGCAATCGATTCTGGTGAAATAGGCTTTGCTCTTGGGTCCCAGGGACAGAGAATGAAAGAGTAACTTCACATTGACTCTTGTGAATGCCACTTCGCTAAGCAGATGGTTCTGGAAGGAAGACACACCCACTCCTTGACCACCTCTGAGATGTTTACCTTTCTAAATGCATTTTGTGTCATTGATAGTTCCTAGGTTATTAAACTCACATTACTCTACAGTGCCCATTGCCTTAGAGAACCTGTCTGGCATTTACTGACTCATTCCAGATGTCAATGGCACCTTAAAATCATACAAACAGCACATGTGGATACATCCAATAATAGCCTCCTGTCCACATGGGGACATGTCTACATTAACTTTTCCACTCTGCTCTGGACCTCCCACCCCACTCCTCATACTCAAAGGACTCAAATGCAACAGGTATGCACTCTGATGGAAATCTTCCAGAACCATCTCTCTCTAAACAGGACCACAAGAGGAGTATTTCCACCACTCTCTGTTACAGCTTAGTGATTACCACGGCCCATCAGCCAGAAATACCCACATTCATCTTAGATGGTGAAATGGTTGCTATGACACAAATTTATTTACTACTTGGCTTTCAGAAGTGTTTTAATCCATTCTCTACAACAAGGTGGTCGAATCAACTGAGAACCAAAGACCAGGCCATCTTCAAAGTGTTCAGAGCGTTGGCTCAGTGGATAAAGCACTTGTTGAACAAACATGAGGACTGGAGATCTGACCCCTAGCACTCACACACACACACACACACACACACACACACACACACACACACACACACATATAATTGGGCGGGCTCAGTGGGCCACATGTAATTCTGGCACTTGGAAGGGGAGCCTGGGAATCCCAATAGCAAGCTGGAGAGATGCACCAGCCCTATGATTGTGATCTGGACTCATCTGAGAGCCCCTGCCTCAATGAACAAAGTGAAAAGCACTTCTGACATCAGCCTTAGGTGACCACAGATGCACATACACACTCATGGATTCACAAGTGTACCCACACATGCAAACACACTTGCACACATACCACATACACATATACACAGTCACAGACCAAAAAAAAAAAAAAAAAATTACACAGACAGACAGACAAACTCCATAGCACAGTGTCATTGTCATTGTTAGTATTTTGTTCTTTCTCGGGAGTTTGTATCCATCCATCTCACCCCAACTCTTACTTGGCTTCCCCAAACACTCAAAGACAGTGCATGCTTGGCTCATGGGTGGGTTGGAGCTGAGGTCAGGCATCAGATGAAAACTTAACAAGAAGTATAAGGCCAGAGAAGAAATTATTCAGGAAAATACTAGCAATATGGGACAAGCTTAAGCCACAAGGATGACACCCTTCATGGGCTCAGAGCAGAGTCTGGCCATTAGTCTTCACGTCCACACCCTTATCACCTTCCTCCAACCTGCTTCCCATTTTCATGTTTGAGACTATGAAAGGGACAGGCTGTCTTAAACACTTAACTCCATCTGCGGTTCTTTCACTGGCTGTTTCTCTCAAGGATCACATTTCCCCCCTGATGTGTTCTGCATGATTTGTTTCTGTCTCCAGCCATCCCTCCAACCAGTGATCACTTCCTGGGAATCAGATTGTGAACAGGGCATTGAGAAATCTTTCAATGAAGCCTAGCTGTGAAGCTCGGGAGGCTGAGCCAGCGTGCTGAAGCCGAGGTCACAGTGCTTCTGGTGTGTGGTGTGCAGTGTGAAACAGCCGAGAGAATGTGGGCCTCACACCGGATGTACCTTTGGGGCTGAATCCCACATTGCTCTGTACACCCCAGCCCAGCCCAGGTGACAGAACCCAGACACCACATCCTCCTCCTTCAGCTCCTCTGACCCTGACCTCCTGCCCTTCCTGAAGGCTCGAAGCATCAGGGGGTTAAGGAAATCCCCCTCAACTGTAAGTTCACAGAAGAGGGGATCACTTGTTATGGTGGTGGGGGAAGTTTATCTTAGTCCCTATATGGCCCAAGTGTTGGCAGCTAGGAAATATCAGGCCCTGGGAGCCAAGCCTGGTGAAAGAGCTAACTGTTTCCAGTGAGTTCTGGCTGTAAGGGTGCCGGGGAGCAGTTGTTATAAGGGAGACTTCTGTTTCTGCACGAAACTGCTGCCCTGCCACTTAGTGCCCAGCAGGCGCCAGAGACATACACTTGAACTTTCTGCCCTCTAGAACTATAAGCCAAATAAACCTCTTTTCCTCCTGAGTCACTCAGGCTCAGGTGTTCTGTTATGATAACAGGACAGGAAGTAAAGTGCAGTTCGTGTTAAACAAACAACAACAAAACGACATCAACAATAGCCCAGAAGCACCACATGCCATCACCTCATCTCCCCATCTCCCAGGGCACAGAAAGCGACATCTTCAGACAAGTCCACAGCTGAGTCTGCGCATTGCCCACAGTTTGCATAAGCGGCGAGAAGCTCTATTTATTGAGCTGTGTCCTAGGCAAAGTGCTTCCCAGTGATCTTTCCGCAGAATCCCACAGAGAGGCCTGATCTAATAATCCCTGTTCTAAAAATGAGCAGCAGAGCTTGGGAGAGAAATGGCCCGGACAAGTAGCTGCTAAGGGCCAAGCTTGGGGAGGAGTCTAACCATCACATTCCACTGCAAGTGTCCTTAACTGCTGCTCCCCATGACTCACTGTTCTTTCTTTCTCCTGAGCAGGAACTGTATTGTAAAATTAGCCCCTTTTTTTCAGGTTGTTAAATTTTGATTTTGTGTGTGGGGGGGGGGACATTTCATAATTCTTCATATCTCTTCTGTTTGTCACCAATCTACCCCATGTCTCAGTCAACCCTGTAAGAAATCAATGTGCTGTGAACCGAGATTTAAAGAGTAAAGTCTCCCACGGTGCATTTCTTCCTTCTGTGGAGTCTTCTTAGTGCTAGTATTGGCCTCCTAGCTACACTGTGTTTACCCCACCAGCTGCCCTGCCTGGCCTCATCATTTCCAGCCTTCTTCCAGAAGAAGCAAGGCAAGGAAGACGCCTATGTCAATGCGCTACAATGTAGGCAGCAGATGTGGGCCTCCGGGATGCCAACCTTAGCTGTTCTTCAGGGGCTCTAGGCACATGAATGTTCCCTCCTGCTGCCTATTTATCCTTAGGTGGGACAGCTGCCCACTGTTGAGCACACCTGGATGCTTCAGATTCTCTTGGCCCTCTAGACCCGCCTACACCTGTCATCACACCCTTCATCAACTTCTCTTCAGCACTGTGTCTTCTGTGCCCTGCGGGGCCCTGACAACAGGCTTCTGTCACCACCTGACCATAGAAAACACTAGAGCCACACCCAAACCTGAGTACCTTCACAGTTTCTATAACTAGTCAAAGGGAGGAGAAGGAGCGTGGGTAGCCTGCATTTTTCTTTTAACAGCTCCAGCTCTGCCCCACTGGATATTGGAGGGAGAAATGGTAGGAAGATTCCCAACTGTCACCATTAACATGAAGGTGGGTTCAACTGAGAAGATGAAAAAACATTTATCCTTGTTACATACTGTGGAATTAATTGCTCATTGTAATAAATGTTTATCCTGACTTGAAGTACATCAGAAGACCTTGGTCTGCACCTTCAGCCCTGCCCTCTGCCATGGTGAGTTCTGGGCAGAGGCAAGGCCTCACAGTTTTATGGGTCAGTTTTTCTTTCTTCTTTTCTTTCTTTTCTTTCTTAATATATAGGCCACAGAATTGCAATTGTGGGATTTCCAAAATTTTAAACTACATGGGTGGAGACATTGAATGATTCCTGGTTTGTTTTTGTTTTTGTTTTTTCATAAGCACTCACAAATGTTCAAACACATGCAGTGTCCAGAAACACACCTTTTCTCCTCAATGTCAACTGCTAAGATTAAATTCCAAAACCCAGGTCAACAAAGAGCACCTTCAGGAAGGAATTCTTACTCACTGAAATAAATATGCACCCATTGCAGGAGATACTGTCCCTGTTTATTCTCCAGTGTGGGAGTTCCTCAGAGTGACGACGGTTTCCAGTGCACTCACACACACTGGCCAGTCTGACCTCAGTGCTGGCATGAAATCTTCCAGTTCAGTAACGCTGGCTCAAAGGGACCTTGTGGGCATGTATGACACACGGATCGTATCACAGAAGCCAGGTCTGAAGCACTCTACTACATGACGCTAGGCCATGAGGGCAGGCCAGCTTTACAAGACAGACTGTCAAACACAATGCATTCAGTGTGCCTTTGTGGTGTTAAAACAGGCAGAGGCAGAATCCACTCTTTTAATACTAAACAGACTGGGAACGTGTAATTAAACATGACACGGGCTCTTGTTGCACCTTCATAAACTGCTGGCTTAGGACATAAGAAATTTAGGAGATGTTTACTTTTGAAGCATTTACAGTCTGATCTGGTTATGGCATTAAAAATAAAATAAAAGACTAACAGTGTATGAAAATCAACACTGAAGGTGAGAAGTGATTGTTGCAGACAGGAACGACCCAGAACATTCCGAAAGAAATAACCACAGAAACTGCCAGTGGATCCTTCAAGAAAAATGTTCTTTTTCTGAACAGCAACAGTCCCTGTTTTAAATAAATAACAATCAAGTAGATTTTTCCTTATCGCAGAGGCTTGCCAACCAAACAGTCTGATAGTACAATGTTTTCAGGCCTCCCAAACACTGATTGAATGCACTTATTCCTTGATAAGCTCCTGCAGATTAAGTGTGCACTCTGCATTAATTATTACCAATGTGGCAGGAAGTAAACACAAATCGAGAGTAGCCGGCTTTCAAAGAAATGAAGGCGAAGAAATTATGCTCTCTTCCCTCACCATTTTCTATTGATCTTCTTAGAGCAATTTTAGAAAAGTTGCAAGCCAATAATTTACACCCAATAAAGAAAACCTCAAGGAAGATAGGTAATAAAAAAAAAAAAATGAGAAACTATCTCTAGCTGGACCATGTTCTATTATAAAGGGCACACTGTCCCAGTGGCTGGCCATTTTTCTTTCCTTATGTGAAGGCTTAATGTTGGTCAGGAAGATGAGGAGGAGTCATCCTCTTCCCTTCTGCTGTAAGCCTTGCAATTTAGCAGGCACACCACCGTTTCGGTTCATCAAATCATCAGGAAGCGCTGGGCGAGCAGTCTTGCACTCTGGAGAGACATGAACGCTATGAAAAGACAGGGCAGGCTCCTCTGCTCCTCCCCTTGCTCTTACAGTCCACTGTCCAACTCATTTCGACTTATTTGAACTTGGAAAGAAACACTTCTCAGCCTGCAATGAGCAAATCCAGACAGTTGTGATGCTGGGCCAGTCTACCAGAAGGCTCTCTTCAGTCCGTGCAGCTTGCCAGGTGCTCTGTAATTGCCCAGTGGCTTGCTGGTGACTCGTAGCTGCTCTGAGCACCCTGACTGAAGAATTTTGGGTTGTTCCTTCTGTAAGACAGTAGCTGGAAGCTATATGAACTTCCTTCCTCCACCAATGATGGAAATAAGTCCCAACTTGTTTTATTTAAGGTGATTCTAAGTATTGTAAGTATGAGACCACCACCTCCCCCCCACCCCCTAACCACCCACCTCCCTACCCTCCCCACCCCCATCCCGCCACACCCAGCACCCAACAGAAGGCTCAGGGAGAAAGAAGCCTGCCTCCTCCTGGAGATTTAGTGTTTTAAATCAGCACTGATCTGAGCCTGGACCATCTCTAGTTTGCTGTTCTTTTCCCTTTTTTAATTCAGCGACAGTGTATAATTTGGAATTCCAGGAAACGATGATAAAAGGGTGGAGGTTTTTTCCTGCCCAGTAATTATGCTCCAATATTAAAGTCATGTTATGCAAAATACAAACTGTGGTTATTTAACATTTGAGTTTCTCCTTCATACCACACTGCTGACCTACTGGCCTCTTTGATGCATTTATCTCTATCAACCCCTTTTTGTAGTCTCTACAGAAATTCTCAAAGCAAATGCTTTTGCAGGGCCTCTATCTCAGTGATGTCTGGCCATTCAGACTTCACGAGGAGAAAAAAAGAACTATGGTGCATGCTTGTATGCCTGTTCTCAAGAGAGTAAACACACGCGCAGGGCAAGGCGTCTTGCCTAAAAAAGGAAGTGTTTGCTGAAGTTGGATGGAGAATGGCCATGGCTCAAACTGTCAAATTCTGAAGAGGAAAGGGAGGCTCACTGCTGTAAAAGCGTACAGAAAGAAACCCGCCCATCATGGCCTTGCTTTAACGGTTCACAGCTTGGAGCAAAACCTCAGCTCAATCCCATACTTTTAGGAGGCTGACACAGGAGGATTGCAATGACTTTGAAGTCAGTCCAAACTATGATAATTACTAAGCTAGCCAAGGCTACATGGCAAATCCTCATGTCAAAATAAAAATAAATAAAAATATTCAAACAAAAGTGATTCACAAACAGAACATTGGAATTTCAAAGATCTGAGTGTCACCACAGGCCCTAATGTCTCCAAAGACCTCAGCATCACCACAGGCCCTAATGGGTTCCGAGCCTACAGGGTACCCTTCACTTGGCTGTTCCCAACCTCTGCAGATGCTGAGCTTGACAGCGATGCAGGCTGTTTTCTCAGACAAGCCTGATTTTTAAAACCTTTTCTTTTCCTACTTTCTCCAACCAAGTTATAGAATGAATAAAAAATAAGTACAAATACCAAACTGTTAAATTAACTTTAAACTTTACCATTCAGGAAAGAAATACGAAATGCAATACGTCAGGTTGCAGGCAGCATTTAAGGCCATAAAATGGTTATTACCCTGAAGTATGTATGTAGTGCTCTAGGCTCCAGATGCATCACAACCACTAATTACACATCTGTCTGGCTGCCCAGTATGGGAGCTTGGTGTCCTTAACCACATTATACAGGCAGATAATGGGGAGTTAAATGACAGGCCTCAGGTTACAGAGTAAGGAAGGTAGGAAGAGAGAATGATGCTGAGAATCTGAGCACACAGACGTATTACCCTGCTTCATGTTTAACATGCACAGGAGTTCGATACTTGGGTCGATTTTTAGCTTGAATTACAACAGTGAGGAAGCCAGAAGCTTCCCTGGCCCCCAGAATCAAAACCTCAGATGTTCAGAGCCTTGGCTCTGGAACAGTAGCATGTGGGGTCCCTTGGAGTTGAGAGCTTATTAAAACAGTCTCCTGGGCCTCACCTCCACTCTTCTTTCAGGTCTAGGGCAGGGCCTGAGATTGCATTTCTGGAAAGTTCCCAGGTGAGGGTGGTGGTCTGTGGAAC